>JAGGCT020003913.1:0-10132 GCA_017654935.2 Phymorhynchus buccinoides
AACTAGCTCCCTTTTTTTGTTTACTGCACTACAAAGAAAGAAAACGCTTCAACCACAATTGGAGTGACCTCCACCCACCCCATCCAAAATGGCTTCTCTCTCCGGCATCTCTGTCAAGGAGGAATCGCCGTTTTGACGGTTTAATTTATAGGAAACCAGAGCAAAGTGAGTGTTCCGATCCTTTGAAAAGGCTGTCTTTCTGGTGATCTTGACGTGTTTCTTGCAAAAAAAACTCAACCGTCAGGGTCCACCTTTAAGAACAATGAAAACAGGTTTCATCATCGATTTTTCGTTTATGGCTAATGGTCATCTGAGCAGGCTGGTTGATTTTCCGGATATAACTTTTGCTAAACGCGTGATTCTCTCCCGCTATGTTTACAAGTGTCACGGGTACTTTTGGAATCCGGGAAAATTCCGATCTTTTTTTTACCGTGAAAATTTAGAATTCCGATTTCCCCCCATAAGGAAAATTGTGAATTTTCCCCATCTCCAAATTCAGAACATTTCCAGGCAAGCGGCTGCATGCTGTACAAGTGGGGGAGAAAAAGAGAGAGAGAGAGAGACGCTTCGCTTCAGACGCTTCGCTTCAGACGCTTCGCTTCAGACGCTTCGCTTCAGACGCTTCGCTTCAGACGCTTCAGACATTGTTTTATTGACAATGGCACAAATGAGAGAGAGAGAGAGAGAGAGAACGACACAGAGAGAGAGAGAAAGAGAGTAAGACAGAGAGTTTCCGTTGCTAAGAAACTTTTTCAAATGGAGCGCCACCTGGTATCATAGGCTGTGGACCATTACTCCCCCAAAACAGCCACATGCTGGTGTCATAGGCTGTGAACCATTACTCCCCCTAAACAGCCACATGCTGGTGTCATAGGCTGTGGACCATTACTCCCCCCTAAACAGCCACATGCTGGTGTCATAGGCTGTGGACCATTACTCCCCCTAAACAGCCACATGCTGGTGTCATAGGCTGTGGACCATTACTCCCCCTAAAAACAGCCACATGCTGGTGTCATAGGCTGTGAACCATTACTCCCCCTAAACAGCCACATGCTGGTGTCATAGGCTGTGAACCATTACTCCCCCTAAACAGCCACATGCTGGTGTCATAGGCTGTGGACCATTACTCCCCCTAAACAGCCACATGCTGGTGTCATAGGCTATGGACCATTACTCCCCCTAAACAGCCACATGCTGGTGTCATAGGCTGTGGACCATTACTCCCCCTAAACAGCCACATGCTGGTGTCATAGGCTGTGAACCATTACTCCCCCTAAACAGCCACATGCTGGTGTCATAGGCTGTGAACCATTACTCCCCCTAAACAGCCACATGCTGGTGTCATAGGCTGTGAACCATTACTCCCCCTAAACAGCCACATGCTGGTATGATAGGCTATGGACCATTACTCCCCCTAAACAGCCACATGCTGGTGTCATAGGCTGTGGACCATTACTCCCCCTAAACAGCCACATGCTGGTGTCATAGGCTGTGGACCATTACTTCCCCTAAACAGCCACATGCTGGTGTCATAGGCTGTGAACCATTACTTCCCCCAAACAGCCACATGCTGGTGTCATAGGCTGTGAACCATTACTTCCCCTGAACAGCCACATGCTGGTGTCATAGGCTGTGGACATTACTCCCCCTAAACAGCCACATGTGGTGTCATAGGCTGTGGACCATTACTTCCCCCAAACAGCCACATGCTGGTGTCATAGGCTGTGAACCATTACTTCCCCTGAACAGCCACATGCTGGTGTCATAGGCTGTGAACCATTACTTCCCCATAACAGCCACATGCTGGTGTCATAGGCTGTGGACCATTACTCCCCCCTAAACAGCCACATGCTGGTGTCATAGGCTGTGGACCATTACTCCCCCTAAACAGCCACATGCTGGTGTCATAGGCTGTGAACCATTACTTCCCCTAAACAGCCACATGCTGGTGTCATAGGCTGTGAACCATTACTTCCCCTGAACAGCCACATGCTGGTGTCATAGGCTGTGAACCATTACTTCCCCTGAACAGCCACATGCTGGTGTCATAGGCTGTGGACCATTACTCCCCCTGAACAGCCACATGCTGGTGTCATAGGCTGTGGACCATTACTTCCCCTAAACAGCCACATGCTGGTGTCATAGGCTGTGGACCATTACTCCCCCTAAACAGCCACATGCTGGTGTCATAGGCTGTGGACCATTACTCCCCCTAAACAGCCACATGCTGGTGTCATAGGCTGTGGACCATTACTTCCCCTAAACAGCCACATGCTGGTGTCATAGGCTGTGGACCATTACTCCCCCTAAACAGCCACATGCTGGTGTCATAGGCTGTGGAACCATTACTTCCCCTGAACAGCCACATGCTGGTGTCATAGGCTGTGAACCATTACTTCCCCTAAACAGCCACATGCTGGTGTCATAGGCTGTGAACCATTACTTCCCCTGAACAGCCACATGCTGGTGTCATAGGCTGTGGACCATTACTTCCCCTAAACAGCCACATGCTGGTGTCATAGGCTGTGGACCATTACTCCCCCTAAACAGCCACATGCTGGTGTCATAGGCTGTGGACCATTACTTCCCCCTAAACAGCCACATGCTGGTGTCATAGGCTGTGAACCATTACTTCCCCTGAACAGCCACATGCTGGTGTCATAGGCTGTGAACCATTACTTCCCCTGAACAGCCACATGCTGGTGTCATAGGCTGTGAACCATTACTTCCCCTGAACAGCCACATGCTGGTGTCATAGGCTGTGAACCATTACTTCCCCATGCTGGTGTCATAGGCTGTGGACCATTACTCCCCCTGAACAGCCACATGCTGGTGTCATAGGCTGTGGACCATTACTTCCCCTAAACAGCCACATGCTGGTGTCATAGGCTGTGGACATTACTCCTAAACAGCCACATGCCGGTGTCATAGGCTGTGGACCATTACTCCCCCTAAACAGCCACATGCTGATGTCATAGGCTGTGGACCATTACTCCCCCCTAAACAGCCACATGCTGGTGTCATAGGCTGTGGACCATTACTTCCCCTAAACAGCCACATGCTGGTGTCATAGGCTGTGGACCATTACTCCCCCAAAACAGCCACATGCTGGTGTCATAGGCTGTGAACCATTACTTCCCCTGAACAGCCACATGCTGGTGTCATAGGCTGTGAACCATTACTTCCCCTGAACAGCCACATGCTGGTGTCATAGGCTGTGAACCATTACTTCCCCATGCTGGTGTCATAGGCTGTGGACCATTACTCCCCCTGAACAGCCACATGCTGGTGTCATAGGCTGTGGACCATTACTTCCCCTAAACAGCCACATGCCGGTGTCATAGGCTGTGGACATTACTCCTAAACAGCCACATGCCGGTGTCATAGGCTGTGGACCATTACTCCCCCTAAACAGCCACATGCTGATGTCATAGGCTGTGGACCATTACTCCCCCAAAACAGCCACATGCTGGTGTCATAGGCTGTGAACCATTACTCCCCCTGAACAGCCACATGCTGGTGTCATAGGCTGTGAACCATTACTTCCCCTGAACAGCCACATGCTGGTGTCATAGGCTGTGGACCATTACTTCCCCTAAACAGCCACATGCCGGCGTCATAGGCTGTGGACATTACTCCTAAACAGCCACATGCCGGTGTCATAGGCTGTGGACCATTACTCCCCCTAAACAGCCACATGCTGATGTCATAGGCTGTGGACCATTACTCCCCCCTAAACAGCCACATGCTGGTGTCATAGGCTGTGAACCATTACTTCCCCTGAACAGCCACATGCTGGTGTCATAGGCTGTGAACCATTACTTCCCCTGAACAGCCACATGCTGGTGTCATAGGCTGTGAACCATTACTTCCCCTGAACAGCCACATGCCGGTGTCATAGGCTGTGGACATTACTCCTAAACAGCCACATGCCGGTGTCATAGGCTGTGGACCATTACTCCCCCTAAACAGCCACTGATGTCATAGGCTGTGGACCATTACTTCCCCTAAACAGCCACATGCTGGTGTCATATGCTGTGGACCATTACACCCCTAAACAGCCACATGCTGGTGTCATAGGCTGTGAACCATTACTTCCCCTAAACAGCCACATGCTGGTGTCATAGGCTGTGGACCATTACTTCCCCTAAACAGCCACATGCTGGTGTCATAGGCTGTGAACCATTACTTCCCCTAAACAGCCACATGCTGGTGTCATAGGCTGTGAACCAGTACTTCCCCTAGACAGCCACATGCTGGTGTCATAGGCTATGAACCATTACTCCCCCTAAACAGCCACATGCTGGTGTCATAGGCTGTGAACCATTACTTCCCCATAACAGCCACATGCTGATGTCATAGGCTCTGGACCATTACTCCCCCTGAACAGCCACATGCTGGTTGCTGGTGTCATAGGCTGTGGACCATTACTCCCCCTAAACAGCCACATGCTGGTGTCATAGGCTGTGGACATTACTCCTAAACAGCCACATGCTGATGTCATAGGCTGTGGACCATTACTCCCCCCATAACAGCCACATGCTGGTGTCATAGGCTGTGGACCATTACTCCCCCCTAAACAGCCACATGCTGGTGTCATAGGCTGTGAACCATTACTTCCCCTGAACAGCCACATGCTGGTGTCATAGGCTGTGAACCATTACTTCCCCTGAACAGCCACATGCTGGTGTCATAGGCTGTGAACCATTACTTCCCCTGAACAGCCACATGCTGGTGTCATAGGCTGTGAACCATTACTTCCCCTGAACAGCCACATGCCGGTGTCATAGGCTGTGGACATTACTCCTAAACAGCCACATGCCGGTGTCATAGGCTGTGGACCATTACTCCCCCTAAACAGCCACTGATGTCATAGGCTGTGGACCATTACTTCCCCTAAACAGCCACATGCTGGTGTCATATGCTGTGGACCATTACACCCCTAAACAGCCACATGCTGGTGTCATAGGCTGTGAACCATTACTCCCCCTAAACAGCCACATGCTGGTGTCATAGGCTGTGAACCATTACTTCCCCTAAACAGCCACATGCTGGTGTCATAGGCTGTGAACCAGTACTTCCCCTAGACAGCCACATGCTGGTGTCATAGGCTATGAACCATTACTCCCCCTAAACAGCCACATGCTGGTGTCATAGGCTGTGAACCATTACTTCCCCCTAAACAGCCACATGCTGGTGTCATAGGCTGTTGGACCATTACTCCCCCTGAACAGCCACATGCTGGTGTCATAGGCTGTGGACCATTACTCCCCCTAAACAGCCACGTGGCGTCATAGGCTGTGGACCATTACTCCCCCTGAACAGCCACATGCTGGTGTCATAGGCTGTGGACCATTACTCCCCCTGAACAGCCACATGCTGGTGTCATAGGCTGTGGACCATTACTCCCCCTGAACAGCCACATGCTGGTGTCATAGGCTGTGAACCATTACTTCCCCTAAACAGCCACATGCTGGTGTCATAGGCTGTGGACATTACTCCCCCTAAACAGCCACATGCTGGTGTCATAGGCTGTGGACCATTACTTTCCCCCAAACAGGCTGGTGTCATAGGTAATGAACCATGGACCAGAAACTCCCCCTGAACAGCCACATGCTGGTGTCATAGGCTGTGAACCATTACTTCCCCTGAACAGCCACATGCTGGTGTCATAGGCTGTGAACCATTACTTCCCCCTAAACAGCCACATGCTGGTGTCATAGGCTGTGGACATTACTCCCCCTAAACAGCCACATGCTGGTGTCATAGGCTGTGGACCATTACTTCCCCTAAACAGCCACATGCTGGTGTCATAGGCTGTGGACCATTACTCCCCCTGAACAGCCACATGCTGGTGTCATAGGCTGTGGACCATTACTTCCCCTAAACAGCCACATGCTGGTGTCATAGGCTGTGGACCATTACTTCCCCTAAACAGCCACATGCTGGTGTCATAGGCTGTGGACCATTACTCCCCCTAAACAGCCACATGCTGGTGTCATAGGCTGTGGACCATTACTCCCCCTAAACAGCCACATGCTGGTGTCATAGGCTGTGAACCATTACTTCCCCTGAACAGCCACATGCTGGTGTCATAGGCTGTGGACCATTACTCCCCCTAAACAGCCACATGCTGGTGTCATAGGCTGTGAACCATTACTTCCCCATAACAGCCACATGCTGGTGTCATAGGCTCTGGACCATTACTCCCCCTGAACAGCCACATGCTGGTGTCATAGGCTGTGGACCATTACTCCCCCTGAACAGCCACATGCTGGTGTCATAGGCTGTGGACCATTACTCCCCCTAAACAGCCACATGCTGGTGTCATAGGCTGTGGACCATTACTCCCCCTAAACAGCCACATGCTGGTGTCATAGGCTGTGGACCATTACTCCCCCTAAACAGCCACATGCTGATGTCATAGGCTGTGGACCATTACTCCCCCTGAACAGCCACATGCTGATGTCATAGGCTGTGGACCATTACTTCCCTGAACAGCCACATGCTGATGTCATAGGCTGTGGACCATTACTCCCCCTGAACAGCCACATGCTGGTGTCATGGCTGTGGACCATAGGCTGTGTGGACCATTACTCCCCCTGAACAGCCACATGCTGGTGTCATAGGCTGTGGACCATTACTCCCCCTAAACAGCCACATGCTGGTGTCATAGGCTGTGGAGCATTACTCCCCCTAAACAGCCACATGCTGGTGTCATAGGCTGTGGACCATTACTCCCCCCTAAACAGCCACATGCTGGTGTCATAGGCTGTGGACCATTACTCCCCCTAAACAGCCACATGCTGGTGTCATAGGCTGTGGACCATTACTCCCCCTAAACAGCCACATGCTGGTGTCATAGGCTGTGGACCATTACTCCCCCTGAACAGCCACATGCTGGTGTCATAGGCTGTGGACCATTACTCCCCCTGAACAGCCACATGCTGGTGTCATAGGCTGTGGACCATTACTCCCCCTAAACAGCCACATGCTGGTGTCATAGGCTGTGGACCATTACTCCCCCTAAACAGCCACATGCTGGTGTCATAGGCTGTGGACCATTACTTCCCCTAAACAGCCACATGCTGGTGTCATAGGCTGTGGACCATTACTCCCCCCTAAACAGCCACATGCTGGTGTCATAGGCTGTGGACCATTACTCCCCCTGAACAGCCACATGCTGGTGTCATAGGCTGTGAACCATTACTTCCCCTGAACAGCCACATGCTGGTGTCATAGGCTGTGGACCATTACTCCCCCTGAACAGCCACATGCTGGTGTCATAGGCTGTGGACCATTACTCCCCCTAAACAGCCACATGCTGGTGTCATAGGCTGTGGACCATTACTCCCCCTAAACAGCCACATGCTGGTGTCATAGGCTGTGGACCATTACTCCCCCTAAACAGCCACATGCTGGTGTCATAGGCTGTGGACCATTACTTCCCCTAAACAGCCACATGCTGGTGTCATAGGCTGTGGACCATTACTTCCCCTAAACAGCCACATGCTGGTGTCATAGGCTGTGAACCATTACTTCCCCTAAACAGCCACATGCTGGTGTCATAGGCTGTGAACCATTACTTCCCCTAAACAGCCACATGCTGGTGTCATAGGCTGTGAACCATTACTTCCCCCTAAACAGCCACATGCTGGTGTCATAGGCTGTGGACCATTACTCCCCCTAAACAGCCACATGCTGGTGTCATAGGCTGTGAACCATTACTTCCCCATAACAGCCACATGCTGGTGTCATAGGCTGTGGACCATTACTCCCCCTAAACAGCCACATGCTGGTGTCATAGGCTGTGGACCATTACTCCCCCTAAACAGCCACATGCTGGTGTCATAGGCTGTGGACCATTACTCCCCCTAAACAGCCACATGCTGGTGTCATAGGCTGTGGACCATTACTCCCCCTGAACAGCCACATGCTGGTGTCATAGGCTGTGGACCATTACTCCCCCTGAACAGCCACATGCTGGTGTCATAGGCTGTGGACCATTACTCCCCCTAAACAGCCACATGCTGGTGTCATAGGCTGTGAACCATTACTCCCCCTAAACAGCCACATGCTGGTGTCATAGGCTGTGGACCATTACTCCCCCTAAACAGCCACATGCTGGTGTCATAGGCTGTGAACCATTACTTCCCCTAAACAGCCACATGCTGGTGTCATAGGCTGTGAACCATTACTTCCCCTAAAACAGCCACATGCTGGTGTCATAGGCTGTGGACCATTACTCCCCCCTAAACAGCCACATGCTGGTGTCATAGGCTGTGGACCATTACTTCCCCTAAACAGCCACATGCTGGTGTCATAGGCTGTGAACCATTACTCCCCCCTGAACAGCCACATGCTGGTGTCATAGGCTGTGGACCATTACTCCCCCTAAACAGCCACATGCTGGTGTCATAGGCTGTGGACCATTACTTCCCCTGAACAGCCACATGCTGGTGCATGGCTGTCATAGGCAGCCACATGCTGGTGTCATAACCATTACTCCCCCTAAACAGCCACATGCTGGTGTCATAGGCTGTGGACCATTACTCCCCCTAAACAGCCACATGCTGGTGTCATAGGCTGTGAACCAGTACTTCCCCTAAACAGCCACATGCTGGTGTCATAGGCTATGGAACCATTACTCCCCCTAAACAGCCACATGCTGGTGTCATAGGCTGTGAACCATTACTTCCCCATAACAGCCACATGCTGATGTCATAGGCTCTGGACCATTACTCCCCCTGAACAGCCACATGCTGGTGTCATAGGCTGTGGACCATTACTCCCCCTGAACAGCCACATGCTGGTGTCATAGGCTGTGGACCATTACTCCCCCTAAACAGCCACATGCTGGTGTCATAGGCTGTGGACCATTACTCCCCCTAAACAGCCACATGCTGGTGTCATAGGCTGTGGACCATTACTCCCCCTGAACAGCCACATGCTGGTGTCATAGGCTGTGGACCATTACTCCCCCTGAACAGCCACATGCTGATGTCATAGGCTGTGGACCATTACTCCCCCTGAACAGCCACATGCTGATGTCATAGGCTGTGGACCATTACTCTCCCTGAACAGCCACATGCTGGTGTCATAGGCTGTGGACCATTACTCCCCCTGAACAGCCACATGCTGGTGTCATAGGCTGTGGACCATTACTCCCCCTAAACAGCCACATGCTGGTGTCATAGGCTGTGGACCATTACTTCCCCTAAACAGCCACATGCTGGTGTCATAGGCTGTGGACCATTACTCCCCCTAAACAGCCACATGCTGGTGTCATAGGCTCTGGACCATTACTCCCCCTAAACAGCCACATGCTGGTGTCATAGGCTGTGGAGCATTACTCCCCCTAAACAGCCACATGCTGGTGTCATAGGCTGTGGACCATTACTCCCCCTAAACAGCCACATGCTGGTGTCATAGGCTGTGGACCATTACTCCCCCTAAACAGCCACATGCTGGTGTCATAGGCTCTGGACCATTACTCCCCCTAAACAGCCACATGCTGGTGTCATAGGCTATGGACCATTACTCCCCCTAAACAGCCACATACTGTCAGTCAATGATTAACCAACCGCGAGTGGAAAGCTGGTTCATGTTTTCAGCGCGGTCCGTACGTTCCTGCCTATGTGTCTGTCTGTGTATCTATGTTAACACGTTAACGTTTGAACGGATGGACCTAGGAGGCTCACATGTTGCACGCGGATAGGTAAGTAGGATATCTAGGTCGAGTCCGAAAATGAAGGT
The DNA here is from genome assembly GCA_017654935.2 of Phymorhynchus buccinoides. Lineage (NCBI taxonomy): Eukaryota > Metazoa > Mollusca > Gastropoda > Neogastropoda > Raphitomidae > Phymorhynchus > Phymorhynchus buccinoides. Next base: position 9,757 of record JAGGCT020003913.1, read on the forward strand.
CATTGGTCAAAGGTCAAGGTCACTGGAGCCCGATAATGCTGCCGCGCGAGATCCTCGCTGGCGCAGGGGGTACTGTAAAGTGCAGGTGTAGACTACTTGACGGGAGTTTAGTTTCATGGGTGTTTGTTCGTTCCTGCAAGGTCACTGGAGCCGAAAATGCTGCCGAAAATGACTCAAAATGGGAGGACTTTGCACTGGGTCTTGACCCTACAGTCTAGGGGATTTGTTGGGCTTTTTTGGGTGTGGGTGTGGGGGGGGGGGGGTTCTCTCCCCAACCTCAAGTGGTCCTGGAGTCATCCTCTTGGAGAGTGGGAATGCCCCCTCCCCCCCCCCCCCCCCCACACACACACTCTGGGGCAAAGCCATCTCCAATGTG
>JAGGCT020003914.1:0-10128 GCA_017654935.2 Phymorhynchus buccinoides
ACAAAATCTTGTTTTGACCAGGTTTGACTCCCATACAAATTGCCCCAAATTGAAAACGAAACATTTTTAAAGAGCAGCCTCAATTTAAGTTGGGGAATTTGTATGTGGGTCACAGCTACCCAGAAAAAAAACCAAGGGATTTAATTGTGTTGGTTCAGTTTGTCTTTAAAAGTGAGTTGGACCTGAACTGAAAGGATGTTCCGAGAAAATTGAAGTCGTTCCAAAAAGGGAAAGTTTACCTCATACCAGTTGTGTCACAGACATTCTAAACAGTACAGGCATTTGATTACAAGACTAATTGAGTTGTTTTTGTTCCTTTATTCCATACTTTCCTTCAGTATTCTGTGCAAAATAAATGTTGAGCAGAAGGAAAAAATATGCCTGTACTTTTGTGTTTGGTGGTAGAGAGACTGTCCATCCTTACATTTTCAGCAGCAATGGCAGAGAGGAAAAGGCAATTCATTTCTTTAAGAAGATAAATACAAATAACTGAATATGTGGACGAACATCCACATAAACAAAAGCAAACGATCGATGAAAAGCTGTATGGGTGGACAGTAAATGGTAATAATTCAGTACAAGAAAGGTGAAGGGGTACGCATTTGATAACAGTAAAAAGACAAAAAAAAGGCTTCTTAGTTAAGTTGTTGTAGGCACCTTTAAATCTTCTTCTTAGTAGACTATTTTGATTTTATGATGCAAGACATGCATCAAATTAGGAAAAAGGATTTTTTTTTCTCTTCATTTTTTTTTTCTGTCTTTCTTTTTTTTTTTTTTTCCCCTTTTACCCCATTCAATTTGTTTATAAGGAAAAAAAACTTCAAAATGTTTTCTTATATCTGAGTTTCGGATATAAGAAAACTTGGATATGGTAATAAGCAAAACATCATCTCCCTTCGATTTTCTTATAACCGAGTTTTGCTGTATTTTGATTTTATGATGTAAAACATGAGTCATAGGTCGCAAGTTTCCTTATTGTCCATTGGCATTGTACAAACGCAAATACAATATTGTCTTCCACTGTGTAAAGTAAATTAGAAATTAGAATATTGATTAAAAACAAGAAACAGAAATTTACATTTAAACAAATATGTTACTCTCATTCCTCACCCAATCATTCATCTGCTCTCCGCTATCTTGCTCGCTCATCATGCAACTCACACCACGTCTGCCTTCATTTTTGTTTTTAATTTTCTGTTCTGTTCTTTTTTTTTTTCCTCCTTTGCTTTGCATTTTTTCCTTTTTTTCATGCACCAAATTATGTAAAAGTATTTTTTTTTCTTCGTTTTATGTTTCTGTTTGTCTTTTTTCTTTCTCTCTCTTTTTCTCTTTTTTTCTTCCCTTTTTCCCCATTCAACTTGGTTATAAGAAAAAAAAATCAAAATGTTTTCTTTTATCTGAGTTTCGGATATAAGAAAACACGGATATAAGAAAACAAAATAATTATCTCCCTTCGATTTTCTTATAACCGGGTTTTGCTGTAGCATCATGGAAATGCGATATTTTATTGCAGGCATGATAATCTATTATCAGGCATAATGTCTGTAGGCATAATGTCCAGTAGGCAAAATGTCCGGTGAGCATGGTGACCATAGGCATAATGCCCGTAGGCAAAGTGTCCGTATGCGAAATGTCCGCAGACAAACTGTTCGGTCACGGTGCGTGTGTGTGTGTGCGCTCATGCATGTGCGTGTGCATGCATGAATAGATTCAAAGGCGATTCTGGAAGTTAGAGGTTGTACACTATATGCTTTTACAGCTAGTTTTTTTTGTGCACAGGGAAATATACCATGTATAAACCCAATCATCATATGAGGAAGGGGTAGGATGGGTTTATATTTAGTATTTTACGTTAGCTTTGACTTTGAAAAACGTCATCGGATAAGGTAAAAAATATCATCAAAACTTTACTATATCCGAACATCGTTTATAAGAAAAACCTGTTATAGTAAAGGAAAAGCCTTGCTCCACTGCACTTTACTATAAGCGGGGTGTACTGTATAGGAGTTTTTTAAAATTTTAATTATAACCCAGTTGTTATTATGGGTGGGTGGAGGGAGTGGTGAGACTGTGACGCATACATTGGTGACGTATTTACAAAGGTCACGAAGAGGACTTTTTTTTTAATTGTAACCGAGGAGCCAGTCCTGTGGGGAACCAAAAGTAACTTTACTATAGCAGTTTTTTTAAAAATTATAACCGAGTTGCTACTATCCGAGGTCTATTTAGTAATAAAACAGTAGACCTTTGGCCGGGAACCAGTGCTTTCCTTTACTGTAACCGAAATTTCTTATAACCGAGATTACTATAAACGGGGAGTACTGTTTGGGAAGTTCATTGTAATAGCAGGTTTCGGCAATGTGAGAGCATGCTATCGAGTCTGCGGCGATCCCAGTGAAAAGAGTTACCTTTCCTTGCGTGACCCAGCTTCGCAGACAAATGGCGCTCACTAGCACTGCAAGAATGCAGACGTACCTTGAAAAACTGCATGAAGAAGCAAAAGGAAGATATTATAAGAAATACTTTATAAGAATATCATCTACATCGACACTGTCGAGTCATGCGATCTACTTACAAAATTGTGGTCAATTGCTTAACAAAAGATAAAGAGAAACCAAGTGGGCAAGCATTTGTGGTTCATCATGGCCAAGGATTTCGATTAGATCTACAAGTCATGACCTGAGTTTACCTACAAAACCTGTGTTTCGGTGATAAAAAAGAACTTGTTTTACAGAGGAGTACACAAAACCCGGTTATAAGAAAATCAAAGAAAAAAAGACACAAAACCGAGTGTCAATATAAAGAAAATAGGGGTAGATTATAATAGAATCAAAGCAAAAACAAAATTGCAAATAAAAATTGATTATCTCAAAGCAGAAAAGAATTGCAAATCAAAGTGGATGATCTCATAAAAATAATACGCTAATGCCTTTTAGGAAAAGACTTAAACTTACAAACAGACAAAAACATAAAAAGACAGAAAGACACACCAGTAGATAGATACACTCACAGAGAGAGAGGGAGAGAGAGAGAGAGAGAGAGAGAGAGAGAGAGAGAGAGAGAGAGAGAGAGAGAGAGAGAGAGAGAGAGAGAGAGACGTCGAACCTTAGCCCTGTGTCAATAATAAATGATGAAAGCAATCACATCAGGCACGACATCATCAATAAATCATCAATTACATCATACATAATAGCAACAAAGGATAACCGTATGTGCACATTCATCAGTGAGTATGACGTATTATCAAAATATGAAAGAACAAAGGAAAACAATTATATTATGAATATCTAGAATCAACTTCAATGCACTTGACACTACACTGACGATATACAACACGATATACAATACACCCACACCCCCATCCGCACTTCCACCACAAACACAAACACACACTACTCACACAAGAACACATTCATACATACATGTATTAATAAACATATAAATATAAACACACATACGGACATACATAAAACAAAATATAAAATAAGCATACACAATAATTGTTTACAAATAAATGTATAAACACATGTACAGCCAGCCATATACAATCACGCTCAGACACACATAAAATCAAGCACGCACACACACATACACACACATACATACATACACATTCACACGTACGCATGCATGTATGAGCACACACACACACACACACACACACACACACACACACACACACACACACACACACACATGCACATACCCCCGCCCCCAGCCACACACACACACGTCACACACACACACACACGACACACATCTTCACACACACTTGTATATCAGTATAATGTACACCCTAAATGAACATGTATATAAAGTCCGAGTAATATAGGTCCGCACACACATGTTTGCCTGGTGAAGGTTGCGAAGGCTGTGAAGGTTGGCCCGTAGAAAGGAACTGAGCACAGAAACCAAGCCAGGGTCCGCACCAAAACTGTTTTAAGAGCGGATATTCATCCCGCTGGGGCAGAATGTGCCCAGCTTGTGCGCAAAGTAGATTTCTGTAAATTTTCTTTTGGCTCGCCCAGTGCCGTTCTGCCAGATGACACACATGGTGAGGTATCAGTGCCCTGGCCTCTGAAAGTGTTCCCCGACCTGCGTACTGTATCCAAGCCTGGCAGCACGGAGATGTTCCTCACCACGCTCTGCAAGAGTCCGGTACGTCCCCCCCACATACAACATCATGGGCGCAGTGCTGCTGCAAAGTGAGCAAATGACGACATAGATGACGTTGCTGGACTGGCAATTGAAATGCCGCCGCACCTCCACTGTGCCTTTAGGGCCCTTGATGATGTTGGTAGCGTTGACGTGCCGGCAAATCTTGCACTTTCTTTGTTGGCAAGGGTGCGTCCCAGGGGTTTGATGTGGGACATCTGGAGGGAGACGTGAACGTACAAGGTGGTCCCTGAGATTTGTATCTCTCTTGTATGCCACAAGAGGTGGCCCAGGAAATGCTTCTTGAAGAAGCGGGTCATTTTGAATGATGGAGAAGTTTTTTTAGTAGAATGTTCTTCACTTTGATGTTGTAAGGATGGTATGTAATACACAGCACGGGTCGGCTCTCCGCAGCTGATTGCCTCTCAGTGGGACAAAGTTAGATTGTTTGGGAGCCAAAAAAAGGCAGTGTAAGGGAGCCAAAAAAAAGCAGTGTAAAATATAATTATGCCACATATTAAACTGATTTGGAATCCACAAGAATTTAAAATATTGGGCATATGGTTTACGCAAGATCTAAAAAACATGGGACAAAATAATTTCAAAGACTAATGCAATTAAATGAAGACTTTATTCAGGATATGGTCAAAGAGACAGATAACTCCATTTGGAAGAATTGCTGTGCTTAAGTCTTTAATTCTTTCAAAGCTTACTCGCCTATGGTTGTTGTTACCCAACCCACCACATGATTTTATTGAGGATTTGCAATATGCTTGCTTTCGGTTTGTTTGGAACAGAAAGCAAGATAAAATAAGTAGAAAAACAGTGGTTAAAGAGGTGAAACAGAGAGGACTTAATGTACCTGATATTAGTTCACATGTAGCAGCTTTGAAGTTAACATGGATTAATCGCCTTAAAACCTCTTCCTCTAACAAATGGAAAGAATCAGCCTCTCTTACTTGTCCACAGATTAATGATATAAATAAACACTTTCCAAACCATCTAAGCATTAATGCTAATAAAAACCCATTTTGGAATCATGTATTTCTTTCCTACAAGTTGTTATTTTACAAAATGAAGCCTAATTGCCCAGAAGAAGTTCTTGCCCTGCCCATTCTCTATAATGAAAATATCAAGGTAGGAAACAAATTAATTACCTTTCAGTCATGGATAAGAAAACATATAAATAAAATATGTGATACTGTAAAAACCAATGGGGAAATATTATCTCATGAAGAATGTATTGCTAAATGTGACATTAGACTTGATTTTCTATCTTATGCTGGTTGTGTGTTGTCAATCAAAGAGTACATCAGGAAACAAGGTTATGATATTCAAACTAACACAAGCTCAGAGTTTAATTCAGCACTTTTAACAATATATCCTGTCCCAGGGGGGCTCAGCTATATCGCAAAAAGTTAATTGAGGATGACAAACTTCATAACTGTTGCTCAAAATGGAATGATAGAATAACTGGAAACATATCCTGGAAAACATGTTTCTTCAAAATACATAAAATCAAAGATGTCAAATTAAAATGGCTTAAAATAAAGAATTGTTCATAGAATAATTGCCACAAATGTTATTTACAAAGCAATGGGTATTGCTGAAGATCACAATTGTAATTTCTGTAACAGAGAAAAAGATTCAATACAACATGTATTCTGGAAATGTAGCTATACACAAACATTTTGGAAAGCAATAGAACATTTATTCAAAGAAAAATGTCCTGTTGCGAGTAATCTTCTATTAACTGAACACATTGTTTTATTTGGAACAGATAGAGGTTTCCGCTGTGATAACATCTTTGATTTGATTATACTAATAGCCAAACAACATATCTATTATTGTAAAATTGACAATTGTCTACCCCAGCTCTCTGTATTTAAGAACTTGCTAAAAAGAAGATATATGTTAGAAGAATACATTGCCAAAGTGAACTTTAACCTTACAAAATTTCAGACTACCTGGGCTAATTATAGATCCCTTATTGATTGAAAAGTGAAGTTTGACATGTAACATGAACACCTAATCTACTTATGAAATGTTCATGGGTGTAAGAAAATTACTCAGTGTAGAAATGATGATTATTCTGAGAAGTATGTTTCCTTCTTTATTGTTATTGGTGCTGTTTGTTTGGTGATTGGCAGTCATGTAGATTGACACTAAGTGTGCTGACAAACATTGTAATTTTTATTTTTGAATTGCTGTATCCGGATGAATCAAGGGATGGTGTGTGTGTGTGTGTGTGTGTGTGTGCGTGCGTGCGTGTGCGTGTGCGTGTGCGTGCGTGCGTGCGCGTGCGCGTGCGCGTGCGTGTGCGTGCGTGCGTGCGTATGTGTTGTGTGTGTGTGTGTGTGTGTGTGTGTGTGTGTGTGTGTGTACACAGGTATTTCATGTATTGGTCGTGTGAATGGTTCTTTTTGTTTTCTTTATATTGCACAAATTTACTATGCAAATAAAAAGTTTAAAGAGAGAGAGAGAGAGAGAGAGAGAGAGAGACGAGAGAGAGAGAGAGAGAGAGAGAGAGAGAGAGAGAGAGAGTGAGTGAGTGAGTGAGTGAGTGAGACAGAGAGAGACTGACAGACTGAGAAAATCCTGGCAGAGACAAGATACGAACTGAGACAAAGACAGGAAGAGAGAGAGAGAGAGAGAGAGAGAGAGAGAGAGAGAGAGAGAGAGAGAGAGAGAGAGAGAGAGAGAGAGAGGGGAGAGAGAGTGTGTGTGTGGGGGGGGGGGGGCAACGTTGACAAGACAGTGCGTGAGACACAGCGAAGGAGGCAGCGACAAAAAGAGAGAGACAGAGACATTGAGATACAGTAAGAGAGAAGCAATGAGATGGGAATTATAATCAACACACAGACATGGAGAGAGAAGGAGAGGAGGAAAAACGGGGAGGGGAAGTCGGAGATTGAGATGGGAGGGAGGGGAGAGAAACAGTGAGAGAAAGTGAGATAAAAAGAGAGAAAGAAACATTATAGAGACAGACAGAGGGGGGGGGGGGGGGAGATAGATATATAGAGAGAGACAGACAGACAGATAGACAGACAGAGAGGTGGGGGGGGGGGGGGGTCGTGTAGACAAACATAGCAAAGTGGAAACATTGGATGACCAGTTTTCTACGAGGGACCCTTTTCGCCGTGTGGCCTTCCGTAGAAAACAGTACCCCTGAAGGTGTAGAATATTGATCCGGGTTTGTATTCGCTGTAGAATACAGACCCTGGGGTTGCTTTTCTACGGGGGTTGCTTTTCGCAATAACACCGGTGCTGATCTTGTGCAGCATGGAGAGCCTGATTCTCTTGCGTCTGCTCTCCATTGATTCCCAGCCCAGGTTTTCGAGCATGTTGCTTACACTGGCCTGAACTGGTTGATCAGTAAGCACGCTGCACTGCGCTGGACTGTTTCTAGCTTCAATAGGTTGTTCTCATGTCCGTCCCTTGCCCTCAACACCCACCACCACCCCCTACCCCCTTAGCTTTAGCTGGTTTCCTACGGAAGTCGACAACCATCTCCTTGGTCTTGGCCACGTTCAGGAGGAGATGGTTGTCATCACTCCAGCCAACGAGCGCCTCCACAGCGCCCCTGTAGGAGTTTTCGCTGGTTGTGAAGAGGCCAGTCAGGGAGGTGTTGTCCCTGACCGAGAGAATTACGTATCCTTTTGAAAGAAAATTTAAAAGCATAAAACATAAAACCTGGTGAGTTGATTAATGCCCATGAGCGAATACAATTGCAAAACAACTGAAACAAAGGAGCGTCTGATCTACTTGTAAACACAAATAATAAAAATACTAATTTGCTTTGTTGTTGTTGTTGTGTGTTAATTGTGTGTTTATTTGTTGTCCTTTTTATTGATATGATTTTGAACAACAAGAGCAAACGTTTATGATTAGATGATCATCAAAATCTTAAACATGTTGATAAGACAAGCCTATAAAGCTGACAGCAAATTAAAAGAGGACTGTCTCAAGCACATGCTATAGTTAGTTAGTCCCGTCAACAGCTGTGGTCATCCCAGGACTGCCACTACGTAAAGTTCGACCACGGTTTACAAAACACACATCAATTATATTACCAACGTTCAACAGCACATACTATGTAAAGCATCCAATTTATCACCAGGGCCTAATTCCCTCTACAGTCCAATGCGTAAATGATACAACCAAATTGAAAGGACTGAATCGAGAATTATGATCGCTTCTCGGCCTTTTGCCTAAGACAGTGATTCAGGAACATAAATTTGTGTTTATACCATGGTTGGTTTGTTCAGCCCGTCGTACATGGCGAAAGCCGATACGCGACGTTAAACTGAACTTCAATCCAAACTTGGATAAAGGCTCTGGAGCTAACGCAGTTCTTCTGTCTTTTGTAGAAGAAGAGACTCACAAATTAGAGGCCGTAAATGACAGACTTATGTATATGTAAACATCAAAACAAAGGTCTACATCAAACATACCAGGTTTGTAGAAAAAAAAAATGATCTAAGCATAGTAGTGTACTGTGACATGGACATGTAAAATAAGCAATGGCGTACTTTGAGAAAATAAAAAGGGGTGGGATTGAAAGGGGGGGGGGGGGGGGGTTCGGGGGGGGGGGGGGGGGGGTTCGGGGGGGGGGGGGGGGGGGTTTGGCAAGGAGGGAGGTGTGTCTCGCCCGGGTTGGAGGGACAGGGGTTCAATAGCCACAGCTAAGCGAAGAAGGTTCCCCCCACTGCCCTCCTCCCCTTCCCCCGGTGTGGATCTCTGTATTCCCTATTAATTTACAAACCTACTTCTAATGTAATGTCCAGTTTTCATTATCAACTTTGTTTGGGTCAATCTTTCACAGAAGACCAAACCGAACTAGCTGCGAGAGCCCACAATGCAAGCCTGTCCTTTACTGTCCATTGTAGTCAGTCTTTCTCAAAAGACAGAGTCACCCTGAGCCTCTATTTGGGAGTTTATTCTTCACAAAAGAATATGCCAACTAGCTGCAAGAGCTGATAATAATCAATTTGATTCCTATCTTTAGTTACCGCTCAACCCCCATCCACCCCCTCCTCCCCTGAATATACAAAATGTTTGCAGTCCGCAGCTGACTGAAGCCGGTTTTTTTACTCCCACCCTTTCACCTACACTACATATGGGAATTATTCTGAACTCACGCACTGCATTTGTAACACTTCCGAACGTCCACCTTTTCATCTTCCAGGTGGGAAGTAAGAAAGTTGGCTTCACTTTTTGCAAGGTTTGTAGTCTTCGAAGTAATCACTCTTTGTGGCATTTAGGCTTTTGGGTGATACTGCTTTGCCTTACCCACCTCCTTTGGATTGCAAAATCGTTTTAAAATTTCATCGGAACTATTGTCTTCCTACTCTTAAGTCTATATAGTTGTTGTAGAGGAGAGAAGAGAAGAAAAAACGAAAACAAAAACGAAATTTCATTTAACCAGGGAAACATGAGATAAGCAATACAATGCTTTTTTCCACCCAGCCCTGGGGCAAATAGAACATTCAATAACAAAGTTAACTAACGCATGCAAAAGTGAAAAGGCAAATGGGTTACACAAAAAAGAAAGAAACGCTTGGGGTAATGACAGGTGAGGGGGGAGGGTAAGGGGGGGGGGATAAGGGAGAAGGGATGGTATACTGAAGCAGGTCACAACACATGAGCAATAATAGTAAAACATAGAAGAGGAAGAAGAAACAGAAAACAAAATTACATTTGATCTTTAAGATTTTGAAATAGAATATTTTGATATGCCTTTTTGAAAGAATTCATGCCAGCTATTTGTTTTAAATTAGATGGCAAAGAGTTCCATAGAGTTCCACCCGAGTACGTTAAACTGGTTTTAAAAAGATCAGTTCTGGGTTTGGGGACAAGAATACTGTTTGTATATCTAGACTGGTTGAGCGGAAATCTTTTTGATTAAGGTTGCAGGTGCTAAACCGTTTATAATTCTGTACATCATGACTGCATTATTATACCGAAGCGGGG
>JAGGCT020003915.1:0-10126 GCA_017654935.2 Phymorhynchus buccinoides
GCATTGATGCACCAGTGCCACTGTTGGCAACATACAATGCTGGGGAAAGAGTTGGGCCACCACAGAGCAAGACAGCAGAAGCTGAGACAGCAGAAGCAACCCAGTCAGCCAGGGAAAAGAATCATGTGTGGATCATGGCACGTGCGTCAGTTCAAGAAGACCAATTCGTTTGTGGCTGGACAGGCTTCAACATTCTGACCCGACTTGGCAGGACAGTCAGTCAAGACAACATTGGCTACCTGCCTACCATCAATGCTCCAGCAACTCAGTTGTCAACGGTACATGAAGTTCTCAACCAGTCACTCTCCATCATGCAGTCCTTGGGTCTGTCAACGATTGTCTGCGTATTTGACCAGGCTTTGTATGCAAAAGCTGTAGAGATCACCTGGAAACACCCTGACAAATTTCAGAACACAATCATCCTGAGGCTTGGAGTGTTCCACACAATCTGCACACTGCTGTCCACCATTGGAAAACGCTTCCAAGATGCTGGACTGAGGGATCTCTGTGTTGAGTCTGGCCTGATAGCAGAAGGCTCTGTGGCGGGTGTGATGGATGGCAGAAGGTACAACCGCTCAGTGCGCCTTCACAAGCTGGTGTACGAGGCTCTCCTCCGACTGGCATGGAAAGACTTCCTTACCTGGATGGAAACCACACACCCAAGTGACCTGGTACACCTGGATGAAACACATCAGATCACAAATGATCTCTGCAAAGATGAGGCTTCCCTGAACCAAGTGCTCAAGAACAAGGCTTGTGCTCGCATCATGGCCCTGTTTGACATCTACCTGCAGTTTCTCAGAAGTGGTAATGATGGTCTCTCAGCCTTCTGGATGTCCTATTTGGACATGGTGGAGATTCTCCTGGGCCTGATTCGGGCATCACGTGAGGGGGACTGGCACCTTCACCTGGCATCTATTCGTGCAATGATACCTTGGTGTTTCGCGTATGACAGGCTCAATTATGCACGATACCTGCCGTACTACTATGCACAGATGTCACAGCTCCCCATCACACATCCAGATGTGTACAGTGAATTCATGCATGGTGGGTTCTCTGTTCAGCTTGGCCCGACAAACCCCTTTGGAAGAATCCCAGTTGATCAAGCCATCGAAGAAACTGTAAACAGAGACACACAGACACCTGGAGGAACAAAGGGATTCAGCTTGAAAGCAGGAGCCGTTGCCAAGTACTACCTCACCGCAGAGTATAGAGCTGAGTATCTCAGAGCACTGAGAGCCATGACAGACCAGGGCAGTTCAAAACTGTCCCACAGAGACACACACGTGCCTAGAATCAAGAAAGATGAGAGGGATGTTCTATCTGTTATGGACCTCCTTGAAAACAGCTGGGTCAACCCAATGTCTCCTGAGGAGCAGGACCTACTGGGCCTATCCACTGGCACCATTGCAACTCCTGATGTCACGAAAGATCTTCTGGAGGCACATCAGTCAGGTGAACGTCGGTACCAGAGTTTCAAGCAGACACGACTGGATGGAGACCCACCAACAGTTAAATTCCATGACACAATGAAGAAGATGAACCTGAAGACATTCTCAAGTGTTGGCAAAAAGAATGTTCATGGTAAGAAGGTGCAAGATGTTGTGAAGGCAGACCGAAAACTGTTTGGGCAAATGCTTTTGGTGGCTGAGAGAAGAAAACTACATATGAGGGATGTTCTCAGTCACCCGTTGGGACCTCTTCCATGGTCCCTTGCCAACATCGACAGCTCCCTGCGCAAAACAAACAAATCTGCCCTTGCCATTGAGTTGGAAAAAAGTGTCTCCTGTGCTGAGGACATCCCAAGACCATCAGCCTGCCTCATTGACGGCATGAACCTGGTGCACAGAATGAACGGGAACAACAAGACTTTTGCACAGCTGGCTGAGTCTGCCCTTCACCAGGTACTGAATGAAAGTGCCCACAGCCAACGGATTGATGTGGTGTTTGACGTCTATCGTAAGACATCAATCAAAGATGCAGAGAGATGCAAAAGGGGAGCTGCCACCAGCACAATACTGTACAAGAACCTTTCAGGAGACCACAACATCCAGCAGTGGAGAAAGTTCTTGTGCAGTCCAGGAAACAAAAGCAGCCTCATCAAATTCTTTGTGGAGCAATGGAAACAGCCAGATCACAGAAAGAAACTGAATGGAAAGACAATGTACGTCACATGCGAGGAAACCTGCTTTCGAATGACAGACGGTGCCTGTGTGGAGGTGTCAGAGCTGTTATCAACTCAAGAAGAAGCAGACACGCGCCTGCTGCTCCATGCCTTGCATGCTGCTAGGTCTGGCTCAAAAGCTGTAGTCATCACAGCTGAGGATACTGATGTCATGGTTCTCTGCTTAGGCCTCCACAAGGACATTTCCTGCCACATTTATCAGAAGCGTGGCACACAGAACCGCACACGATTCGTGGACATCACCAAGCTAGGGAGGGCACTAGGAGACAGCATCTGCAACAGCTTGATAGGGCTGCATGCCTTTACAGGCTGTGACAGTGTCAGTGCCTTTGCTGGTCGTGGGAAGCTAGGCGCTCTGAAGCTGCTAAAGAAGGACACCTCCTTCCAGGAGACTTTCTGCCAACTAGGCCAGTCATGGGATGTTTCCGAGGAACTGTTTGAGAAGGTCCAGCAGTTCACCTGTCACATGTATACAGCAGGTAGCAGCACAACAGAAGTGAATGAACTGCGCTACCAGCTATTCTGTGCCAAACGTGGGGAAGTTGAGTCCAGTCAACTTCCTCCATGCAGAGAATGCCTGTTCATGCACGTCCTTCGCGCCAACTACCAGGCTGCAATTTGGAGGTGCTCCCTGCAGAGTCAGCCTGCTGTACCAGATCCCACAGAGAGTGGATGGATCAATGATGGAGGTGGCCAGCTAGCCATACACTGGATGCGCACACAGCCTGCACCAGAGGTGGTCTTGGAACTTCTTGCCTGCAAGTGTACGCGCTCTTGTGTGTTGCCCAACTGCTCCTGCCTTGCCATTGGGCTACACTGCACAGATCTCTGCAAACTTCAAACCTGCAGCAACCAGAAGCAAGATGATGACCCTCAGTTTCGGCTTGCAGACTCAGACAGTGACAGTGATAACATGTCTGACGATGAACTTTGAATGTTGTTACTTGGCCCTGTCTGCTAATTGCTCTGTAGCAAGCATGCAGAACTCTTTGATGAACTGAAATGTGTGAATTACACCTGTATTATTTTTGGACAATGTTCCAATGAATCCCTTCTATCATCAAAACAAAAACACTTGGATGCAAAAGGAAGATATCTGAAAGAATATGTTTAAGATGGTCGCTAAAATGATTTGAACCTTTTAAATCTGGCAAGAATTGCCTTATGCAATGGTTTTTGTTCTATTTTATGGACACAAGATAGTGTTGTTACAGCATTAATGTTCCTGGAACATGTTCTGATTGTTATTTACTTCTTATTCATCACTAGGAAACAACATCACCCTGTAATGTTAAAGATGTCATAACTCGTAATTGTGTTCGGCAAGTAAGGGGTAGGGTCATTCAGGGGGTGATAACCACTACTAAACTACCCCTCTGCAGTGGTTATCACATCAAAACATAAACTACAGACATATAGCTAGTAGAAAATAGCAACCAGAACTTGCCCACCCAGATGGTACCGATATGTGAAATTTGGGGTCTGGGACCATGGGCTAATATGCCGAAAACCCTGAAATTCGAGGGTAGGCTTGATTTTGTATCTTTCAAATCTTTTAAAACTTCGAAACTTTATTTTTATTGGTTATGTTTTTGCTGTCAGATGACCAGACTATGAGATGGGTTCATTTTTATTTGAAAAAACGTCAATGGAATACACGACAGCGTTTGTCAAAAAAAGCAGTGATGCAAAGCAAGTGTTGAGTAGCATAGGTATCGACTGTATAGATATACGATCCGCGTTGCGACATAAAGTCGATTAAAAACAAGTAGAGGTCTTCACGCATACGAGTCTATATACGCATACAGACAGACAGACTGTTCAGACATGTCAGATACACACAGACACACTAACACACACACACACACAACACACACAAACACGCGCGCGCACGTGCGCACGCAAACACAAAATTGTTTGTTTAAGCATATTCTCTCTCTCTCTCTCTCTCTCTCTCTCTCTCTCTCTCTCTCTCTCTCTCTCTCTCTCTCTCTCTCTCTCTCTCTCTCTCTCTCTCTCTCTATTTCTGTGTCTGTTTGTGTGCGTGTGTGTGTGCGAGAGCGAGAGAGAGAGATAGTGTGTGTGTGCGTGTGTATGTGTGTGTGTGTGTGTGTGTGTGTGTGTGTGTGTGTGTGTGCGTGCGTGTGCGTGTGCGTGCGCGTGTGCGTGCGCGTGCGCGTGTGCGCGCGTGTGTGTGTGTGTGTGTGTGTGTGCGTGTGTGCGTGCGTGTGCGCGCGCGTGTGTGTGTGTGTGTGTGTGTGTGCGCGCGTGCGCACGAGCGCGTGTGTGTGCTTCAAGTAGACAGATGGGCTATACAAAAGCAGTCAAGTTTTCTTCTTACGTAACATTGAGTACTGCACGAGACAGAAAATCATAAGTTTGTCATGCCATTATCCAAGCTGTTTGACTTTTAGCAAGAACTAGCAGCAACGCCCCGCGGTTGTTACGCCCTGCGCTCGCTTCGCTTTGCGGCAGCTTTTCCCCGGCACAGGTCTTTAGAATAGCAGTTGCCGGGATAGCACTTCACAATGTCTCCCACTCACTGTAGACCATGTTTACGGAGCACCCCCCGGCTCTCACTCTCACTGTGCTATTGGCCCCTTCAAAATGTGTTCCACTGCATTCCAATGTTAATGCTGATCACGAATATATAATATGGTTGTAGTGGACAAACGCCAACGGTTATGAAATTATGAGCATTTGTTTTCAGAGCCCATCAGCTCTCACTCTCACTGTGCAATTGGCCCCTTCAAAATGTTTTCCCACTGCATACCCCTGTTAATGCTGATCACGAATATAGAATTAAAAAATGTATATGGTTATAGTGGTCGAACGCAAACAGTTTTGAAATTATGAGCAACATTTGTTTTCAGAGCCCCTTCCAGCTCTCACTCTCACTGTGCAATTGGCCCCTTCAAAATGTTTCCCAATGCATTCCCCTGTTAATGCTGATCACAAATTGTAGTGGACAAACACCATCGGTTTTGAAACTATGAATGAGCACTTGTTTTCAGAGCCCCCTCAGCTCTCACTCGCACTGTGCAATTGGCCCCTTCAAAATGTTTTCAACTGCATTCCAATGTTACTGCTGGAAATAAATATATATAGTTGTAGTGGACAAACGCCAACGGTTTTGAAACTACGAGCACTTGTTTTCGGAGCCCCCTCAGCTCTAACTCCAACTGCGCTATGGCTCCTTAGATCAAGGTGATCAAGAATATAATATGGTTTAGTCGGTGTAAACCCAATGGTGTTCAAACTACAGCCACAGGTAAAAAAGAGAAGTTCAAAAGCCAAGGTCAAGGTCATTAGGATAATCAATGCTTTGCACCACACATGGTCTTGAGGCAGTCTACCAATCTGCCAACTTTGAAGCCTGTAGCTAAAGAAATGTGAAATATATTGCCAAAACACAAAGTTGACACCTCCAAGGTCTATATCCTTGACCTTGACCTTAATCGATACCCAATATTCCAAATCATCATTAGTCAATATAACCATATATATATTCTTGATCAGCATATCACAACCTATTCAGATCCTGAATTGTGAACCGCCAATGCAAACCTCCGTCAAGGAAGACTAAACAAAACGATATTTCCTTCTTTGTGCTATATATTTCATGTCCGAGCTGTATCTCATGAACCAGAGAACAAAATGGCTTTACATTTTGTGTAGTGGTGTATCACAGTGCCGGAATGGTCCAATAAAAAACCCATATGAACGTGGTGACCTTGACCTTGATGTTTGACCTTGACGTTTGACCTTGAAACCCGAAATTTCTTCTTGATGCCCTTTCTTTCATTCTTTATTGGACTTACAATGTTCAAACTTGGGACAGGGGTGGATTGACTAATGATGATTTGGAATATTGGTTACCGATGAAGGTCAAGGTCAAGGACATAGACCTTGGAGGTGTCATGTGTTATGGAAAGTATTGATTATCCTAATGACCTTGACCTTGACTTTTGAACTTCTCTTTTTTACCTGTGGCTGTAGTTTGGACACCATTGGGTTTACATCCACGAAACCATATATATTCTTGATCACCATGATCTAAGGAATGCAGTTGGAGACATTTAAAGCCACTTGACCTTGACCTTTGCATTTGACCTTGCAGTTGTTACATGATGACGATTTGGCCGGATAAAAGTGCCCATAATTTCAAAACCGTTGGCGTTAGACCCATATAACCATATATATTCATGATCAGCATCACAGCGGAAACCCAGTGGAAGACATTTTGAAGGGCCAATAGCACAGTGAGAGTGAGAGCTGAGGGGGCTCCGAAAACAAGTGCTCATAGTTTCAAAACCGTTGGCGTTAGACCACTACATATTTATTTGTGATCAGCATTAACAGAGGAATGCAGTGGAAGACATTTTGAAGGGGCCAATTGCACAGTGAGAGTGAGAGCTGAGGGGCTCTGAAAACAAATGCTCATAGTTTCAAAACCGTTGGCGTTAGACCACTATAACCATATATATTCGTGATCAGCATTAACAGGGGAATGCAGTGGAAGACATTTTGAAGGGCCAATAGCACAGTGAGAGTGAGAGCTGAGGGGGCTCCGTCAATAAACATGGACTACAGTGGGAGACATTTTGAAGTGCTACCTTGGCTACTGCTATTCTAAAGACCTGTGTCTGGGGAAAAGCTACTTGTAGCGGTGCCATAGCCGATGAGGTTTAACCGAGGCGTGGTCACCGCCACAGCTATCTGTATTCATTAAAAATCGGGACTTTACTGGTTTTGTACTGCCTCCGGGCATTGCCTCCAGTATTGTTCCCACCATATTTGTATTTACAAATGTCCCATATGTGTCTGATTCAGACCAAGAGGACGTAAAACACCATTTTCGTCATCGCCAAAAGCTGCCGCTAAGCGAAGCTAGCGCAGGGCGTAGCAACCGCGGGGCGTTGCTGCTAGTAATGACTAAATTGCAACATTTTCCAGGGGGTTCGCCCCCACTGGGCCCCCAGAAGGGGCATTGTCCCTTGACCCGGAACGTATTATTATGCAGCTCCATGGATCCCCACCACCCCCACCCCATATGAATCATTTGGTCCTTCCCTGTAAAGTATTGTTTCTAACCCACTGACATACTTACACAGAGTTGAGTTTGTACCGTCTTGCTTAACCCCTTGACTGTCGGAGAAGATTCAAGAAAAAAAATAACTGGGCAAATCATGCCATGAAAAAGACAACAACTGATAGAGCCAATCTGGAAAAATGGTCTGGGGATATCACTCTCTTGACTGTGCTAGAGCAAAAGCCAGCACATCGGGGTTGTTCTTCTTCATCTGATGACATCATCAGAGATGTCATCAGGGGCGGTATTCTCATTGGAGCTGCTAACTTAGCATGTATCATAACTTAGCAGAGCGAGTTAGCATCCACTTAGCACCTCCTCGGGTGTTCTACTAACTTGGTATTCACATCCCGCTTTCGCTCTTCCTGCTAACTAGAAGCCGTCTATGTTTATCTACTGTGGACCTAATTGGAAAACCCCCATACTGCGCATGTGCAAATGTACCACAATGCAACTGTGAAGTATAAACTTGTAAACATCCGACAATGTGATCGCCACTTGGGTTGCTGCTTCATTTGTTCAAGGAAATGGAAAAGAAAACAAAAGTAAGCAACAGCAAAGTTCTTGGGGGGGGGAACAAGGGGGGGGGGGGGGGGGGGGGGGGGGATGAAACGTTGCTAGACTTTACGAATTAAGTCCCCTGTATCTTAACACTCTCAAATGAAATCTATTGAAAATAATCCAACACAACACTGCAGATCTATTGCGTTGAAAGTGTAGCTACTAGTACTAGGCTACTGTAGTAGTAGTAGTAGTGATAGGGACAGGCATATTAGGCCTCACGGCCTATAAATCGTCCAATCATTCGTACAATCTTTATGTATGGTGTCTGATTTGCATTCATCACTAATGTATAAATAATTTCATAGCATCAATCAAAGTAGGCCTTATCGTTTAGAGAATTTGATGAGCCATCACACTCACTACGGAGAGTCACTTGTCTAGTAGCCTTGATCTACTGCAGACGGACAATCCGTGATGTTGCAAGTGATAGGCTACATTATTATCCACTTTTTGTGTGATTTTAGTACCGGTAAGTACTATTATAGTATATTTCACAGTTAAAAAATGATTTAGCAGTTCTACTACGTGTACAACTCCTTGACTCCTGATGCATTAAGATTGAAAATGGCAAAACAACATTGATGAAACTGTGAAAGGGTTGGGTGTAAACTTTACCTTCACTTGAGTCAACAGGGGAGGGAGAGGAGGGGGGGGGGGTGCTTGCACTTGTACTTGTCTAGAGGGGTGAAAAAAGCAGTAAATGTGTTTGTGTGCGCTGCCCCTGCACACTGCCGGTGCCACCCCTTAGCAAGATTTTTTAAATTTCCCAGGAGCACCCATGTAGCCGCAAGGCTCTTCTTGTTGAAGTGGCGGTGCCTTCCAATGCCTTTGCTGACAGTTGCTCTAATGCCAAATGTGATAAGTACCTCCCACTGTGCATGGATGGAATTGTGATGCTCATCTTTGGCAGTCTAGTTAACATGCATTGAAGAGGCTTAGGTTGATAAGTGTGTGGTCCTACACTACAAAGTGGATGGCTTACTATCTGCCATAATTAAACCATTCAGGCTGTGGCAAAAGCGCTGCACTGACCTAAAATGAAATTAGTAGGTCTGACAATGCTCTGCAAAAAGGCCCATAGGAGCTTCCAGTGTGTGTCAAGTCAAAATTATCTGTGTGTGTGTGTGTGTAAAATTGTCGTCAAGTCA
Organism: Phymorhynchus buccinoides; assembly: GCA_017654935.2. Classification (NCBI taxonomy): domain Eukaryota; kingdom Metazoa; phylum Mollusca; class Gastropoda; order Neogastropoda; family Raphitomidae; genus Phymorhynchus; species Phymorhynchus buccinoides. The sequence goes on from JAGGCT020003915.1 coordinate 8,990, forward strand.
AAATTCAAAATTATTTGTGTGTGTGTGTGTGTGTGTGTGTGTGTGTGTGTGTGTGTGTGTGTGTGTGTGTGTGTGTGTGTGTGTGTGCCATGAAAAAGACAACAACTGATAGAGCCAATCTGGAAAAAAATGGTCTGGGGATATCACTCTCTTGACTGTGCTAGAGCAAAAGCCAGCATATCAGGGTTATTCTTCTTCATCTGATGACATCATCAGTGATGTCATCAGGTCAGTACGTGATACGTTGGTGGCAGTCAGGGGGTTAATTACTAGCAAGTAGAAGTTGTCCCACATCACCGCAATAGGTCGAGGTCTATACGGGTCAACAATCCACTCGGAAACGCACGAGTTTAAGCACACACAACTATGACGCCCTTAACCTGTCAACCCCGATTTTTTCTTTTATAATTGTTGAATTCACACACAAAATCCTACGAGGGGCCGTATGTGTAAAACGTATCTACTCTATTGTAGCTTATTCAATAGGAAAAATAGCAGTAAAGATGTGCCACCCCCCCTGCATTTCTCGGTTAATTCTATTTTTCCGTTTGTGCCTTTCTTACCATACATACAGCTTTATTTTAGGAACATTTTTAGCTAATAACCTTTTTCGAATACTAACCCTAGCCCTAAACCTAACCCTACCCCCCACTATGTACTGCAGTACACCGCGATTTGTCACAGTTGTGGTTCGTTGCGTTTTTCCGTCTTATAGGGTGGGGGGTAGGGTTAGGTTTAGGGCTAGGGTTAGGGCTAGGGTTAGTATTCCAAAAAGGTTATTAGCTAAAAATGTTCCTAAAATACAGCTTTATGTATGGTAAGAAAGGCAATAACGGAAAAATAGAATTAACCGAGATAGGGGTAGGGGGGGGGGGGGGGGGGGGGGGGGGGCACATCTTGACCTTTTTAATAATGTCATCATCAATATTAAATAGGAAAAGTAAAGAATCCAAAGTAAAAAAACGATTATTTTCATGACTATCGTTTTTTTTTAAATTCTTTAGTGCACTTTTCTGTTCAATAGAACAAAAACAGTATTGAATAGATGCAAACTCAGAAGAGTAGAAAATAAAACGCTAAAGTAAAGAATAGATTCCGAGCCTGCACAAGCCATTAATACCATCAAAAAATTATGAA
>JAGGCT020003916.1:0-10121 GCA_017654935.2 Phymorhynchus buccinoides
ATCCTTCGTAACTCTTCGCCTTTTCATTTGTATATTTTCAAAAAATGACAGTGCAACAGTTGAGGAGAAAACCAACTGCTTTTTTGTCCCTTCGTTATTGCCACATCCCTCTCCGTCTTCAAAACCACCTAGAGCCACCAATGAAGCACATAACTTTCCCTCTTGTTCTAGGTTTGTTTTTCTTTTCGCATGTTCTTTGGTCATAAAACACAATTTTTTTGGGGGCTATTTTCCATTCTTCTGTGCATAGTGTTTTTTGTTTGCTTGTCATTTTATATACCTTAATGTTTGTGTGTGTCAGAGAGAGAAAAGTTTGACTTTTTGTTTTTTAATAAGATATTATAATAATACTACTACTAATAATAATGAATTGTGCACTATAGAATGCTGAGAGAAGGGATTAACAAGAAACGGAGTAGAGAATAAAGCTTTACAGCCATTCTTTTTTAACAAGAAATATATCCAAAGTAATGGATTGTACACTTGAATGCACAGAGAGAGAGAGAGAGAGAAGGAGAGAGAGAGAGAGCGGCACGCCACAGAGAGAGAGCGCACGACACAGAGAGAGAGAAGAGAGAGAGAGAGTGAGAGGCGAGAGCGAGAGCGCCGAGCCATCTTTGACAGCGACATGGTGTCGGAACCGCAGATCAAGTTGTGCTGGCTGGTCCTGTGTGTGTGTGATACAAAGCGAAAGTTCAAGTGCAAATAAATCAAAACAAATCCTCTTCATTGAAACAAAATCCCTTCGCGTGCATTGAATTGTTGCATGACACCATAAACTTTGGGCAGATAGGGGAAGGGGGGGGGGGGGGGGCGGTTTGAATCGGCACCCATTGACGCAGCATCACGTCAAAACCCACTGAACGGTTCTGACTGGCTGGGTCAACTGTGTGTGCGTTAGCGCGCGTACATGCCCGCGAGCGTGCTGTACGTGGTGATTGCCTTGCTGACATGCATCATGTTGGAATAGGGTGGTGGATCTCACCGTCCATAAAGGATCTCTGACCGATGGACGTTTAAATTCATCACCAATCCGTGGAGTCCTGTCTCCCCATTATATGGAACGAAATCGTGTCCTGGGTGTAAAGTTGTGACTAAATCATTTCGATAGGTGCCGAATTATCCGTAAAGTGATGTTCCAGTTGTTCGTTAGGCCTGCCTTCCTGTTGTGTTTATTGAGGAAACGTAGTTTTCTTTTTTCTTGTTCTATTTTTTTGGTCGGAGTGTTGCACAGAGGATAAATCTTGTCAGATAATGAGTGGTCCTTTGGTGGGTGGATTTTTTTTGGTCTTGCAAAGTTTTTCACGAGGATACTTTATTTCACTTTGTTTTCCATGTTGTTTATGCGTTTGTCTTTTCTGGCGGCAATTTCTTCCTAGGTGTCCTTTGGTAAAGAGGAATGCACGTGAAAGGAATGTTCCTTGGGTTTGCGAGCAGCGTTGTCTCCTCTCTTCTGCTCAGTGACTGGCTAAATAATAACCCTCCCTCGACCGCTTCTCCCCCACCCCTCCCCCGTCAAAATGAAGAAAATTATGTCAAATGAAAATATGGAGATTAATAAGGTAGTAAATGAAGAATGAACTGGGAAGATCAGTAACCAGGGCTTACCATGATATATGTAAACTGAAAATGACCTGAAGGAATTTTAGAAACACGGACGAGGCACTATGGATGTGCAAGACTGGAACGACCACAGGCTTCATTTCTGACTGAAGGCACGTAAAAGGAAAGAAAGGAGAACAGGAGAGAGAGAGAGAGAGAGAGAGAGAGAGTCATTTAATGTGAATTAGGCTAATACATCACGAATGTTAACGATGAACTTTCCACATGTCATCGAGTGTAAACAACAACAACAAGTGGGAGTGTTGGCATGTTTAAAACATCGACTCCGAATTTCACTACATTGAAACACTGAGTTCAGAAATACAAGAATACCCACTACAGGCAAACTCCGGGTTCACATTAGACGCGATAAGTTCCGTCCGGATAAACCCTAATATAAGTGGAAGAAAGAAGGACAAAAGTTTACACATATAGGGGAAATTCGCAAACCTGAACGTGCAATCCCAAGGTTTCGCTGGGGATATTATTGTTAAATTGATGCAGTGAGGGTTTTCTGGCTGCCTAACTGGACATCACTCTAATATGGCTCATGTTACTTCCCTTTGCCAAAAAGGGCAAAACTAAGATTGTAATGGGAAAAGGTGGAAAAGGGAACGAAAATGGGAGAAGTGGGAAAACGGGACGAGGCAAAATGACAGAAAGCGAACTGGGAATAGGTCAAGTGGGAGAAGGCTAAATGGGAAAAGGTGGAATAGGGAACGAAACTGGGAGAAGTGGGAAAACGGGACGAGGCAAAAGGACAGAAAACGAACTGGGAATAGGTAAACTGAGAAGGTTAAATGGGAAAAGGTGGAATAGGAAAAGAAACTGGCAGAAGTGGGAAAACGGGACGAGTCAAAAGGACAGAAAACGAACTGGGAATAGGTAAAGTGGGAGAAGGCTAAATGGGAAAAGGTGGAATAGGGAACGAAAATGGGAGAGGTGGGAAAACGGGACGAGGCAAAAGGACAGAAAACGAACTGGGAATAGGTAAACTGGGAGAAGGATAAATGGGAAAAGGTGGAATAGGAAAAGAAAATGGCAGAAGTGGGAAAACGGGACGAGGCAAAAGGACAGAAAACGAACTGGGACTAAGGTAAACGGGAGAAGGGCTACTGGAAATGACATCCTACGTTGCATAATTTGTACTGCAATGTATTCTACTCTCCTTGTTACACCCCCACACAAAAGTTGGAGTGATTATATACCGTATTTCACGAGATATAGGAGGGTGAAGAAAAACATGTTTGCCGCTCGGCAATATTGTATTTCGGAGGGATAATGTATGTACGAATATGTTACACTGTTAGTCTCACACCCTCCCACCACAAAATTGGAAGGGATTCTGTCTTCTAGTTTTCACGAGCTAACAGCTTGGGACAATAAATTCCTCGTGGTGATAACCATTTACTTTCGATACTATTTCGTAAAGAATAGTTTCCCTCCACCTTCTGGGAGTTTTGTGCCTGTAACTTCGTCTAATTTTTTCACTCTCTTTGACTCTACCTTTTTTATTTTGCTTTCCATGGGCAGGATACTATCTCGCTTCTGCCTTTATTGGCTGCACATTCTAGAGATCCTGGTACTTGTAAAAACCACAGCCATACTTCCAACCGATAAGTTGTCTACCTTTGAGCTCCTCCGAAAATACAGGAACCCGTGTCGGATGGTACGCAGCGGGGTGAGACCAGTGAAACACTGAAAACCCGGACACATTAGTAACCTTACCCATTATGGACTATGGCCTTAGGGAACGCAGAAGAAGAATGAAGAAGAAATAGAGAGGGCAAAAAATGTTTATAAGGCTTTACAAAATTGTGTGGCCTGCTCCCTACTACTGTGGTTGGGACCCCTGATGGTTGCTATACGGGAGGCAAGAAAAATTCGCCTGGGAAAACACTCGGAGGTGATTCCATGCAGTATTTAACGATATATAGGAGGGTGAATAAAAACGGAACTCATGTATGCCGCTCGACGAACATTGTATTTCCGAGGGGATAATGCTCTGTACGAATTTGTTCTACTCTTAGTGTCGCATCATGACACACAAACTTGGAAAGGGATTTCTGTCTCTTAGTGTTCCACGATATACAGCTTGAACAAGAAATATATAGCGCAAAGAAGAAGGAAATTTCGGTTTTCAAGTTGAAACTTCAAGGTCAAGGTCAGCATGCGACTATGACCTTATAGCTCGTTATCGTTTTCCCCGATGCTCATGTGGAAATATAATACCACACTCACCATCTGAAGCACTTCTGTCAAGAACAAATATTAACATTCTTATATGGCTATATACCACTTACAAATTGCGGCTTCAGTAACCGATCATCGCACCTTGGACCTTGGAGGGGAGAGAGGATCGTGTGATGCAATCATCCGAACAACCATATTAAAGCCAAAGTACTCCTACATGCCAAGTTTCATGACTAAGACCAACAGTGTGGAAGTTATGGCCCCTTAAAGATTTTTCGGTTTTCAAGGTCGTACGGCAAGGTCATGATGTCACGACGGCAATAATGTATGTGCGGATACCTTCCTCTCATGGTGACATCCCACACACACATAGACAGGGACTACTTATACAGTCAAAGTTGATGAGCGATTTATGTCATGTGCGTTTCGGGAGATATTCTTTGGACAGGACACACACGAACGAAAACGATACTCCTAGGGCGAAGAAAGAGAGGGGGGGTAGGACAAAAAGAAAGAATGTATAAGAGAAAGAATGTGGTGGTAGGGGTAACGAGATACAGCTTGTACAAGAAATACATAGCGCAAAGGGAGAGAAGAGGTAGGGAAAGTTCGTGTTGTTCAAGGTCATACTTCAAGGTCAAGGTCATCATAGGCCTTAATTTATGATCGTATATTTCTCACTATTAGGGTGCTCTCTAATGGTTATACAGTCGCCTACAAACCACAATCTGAAGCGCCTTTCTGTCAGGTACAAATGTGGAACTAATATAGCTTAACGGCCCAGATGGACAAGCACCGTCTGTTGGTACACGATTTAATCCCTTGTTTTTTTTCTGGGTTGATGTGACCCACAAACAAACTCCCCCATATTCAAATTGAGGCTGCTCTTTAAAAATGATGTTTCGTTTCGAGTTTGGGGGCATTTGTATGGTAGTGAGACGTGGTCCAAACAAGATTTATTTCCAGTTTATAAGAGGAAAAAACGCGTGAAACCCGTGATTTTTGACACCTGGATCTGGTGGATCTTTAAAGTCTTTAAAGACCCAGTACGTCACGTGTCAAAATCACGGTTTTTCACCGTGTTTTCCCTCTTATAGCTGGTAAAAGAAATCTTATTTTGACCAAGTGTTGCTCCCATACAAATTGCCTCATTGCACGAAAACGAGACATTACTTTAAAGAGCAGCCTCGATCGTATACGAGGAAAGTCTGAATTTGGGCCACACCGACCCAGAAAAAAACCAAGGGACTTAATCCAGCCGGCTCCAGTGGGTCTTTAAAACCCCAATTTTTAGACCCCTACCACTTTCAATGCCAACCAATCTCCTTGACCTTGACCTTAACCTTGATCAGTATGCTATCATCAGAACGGCCATAAGCCAAAGTATGAAGTATGCAGACTAAGACTAACGGTGTGGGAGTTATGTCCCCTTAAAGATTTTCGGTTTTCAAGCAAATACGCCAAGGTCAAGGTCATGACGGCAATAATTTATGCGCGGCACGCCTTCCTCTCTTGTTGACAACACCACCACACAATATTTGAAGCGATTCTGTCAAGCGGTTCGGGAGGATATCCTTGGGGACAGACAGAGAGAAAAAACAGAAACAAACATACACGAACGGAAATAGACTCCTTTGCCGATCGTAGATATCAGCAAAGACAATAACAGAGTGGCTAGAGTGGATACAAACCACGAACTCACGAGGGTGTGTTTCCCCGTCAGGGTCAGTGGCCCGTAGGAAGTGATCCAGTTTGTGAGCGCGCTTTTGTGTTCATGTGCCCGGGTCAGAGCCGTCTGGGGAGTGCACGGAGGGGACAGTCCGGTGAAGTAGGGGGGACGGTTTGGCCTGGTGGGGCAGGGCTTAATGGGAAGAGAAGTTCAAGGCTTAAAACCCTTTCACCGCCACCCATCCATTTTTCACAGCTAACAAAATGTCCATTTACATGTACCTGGGGTAGAGAACAACAGAGTGGGGGGGGGGGGGGGGGGTGTGGGTGGGGGGGGGGGGGGGGGGGGGGGGTGGGGGGGGTGGGGGGGGGGGGGGGGGGGGGGGGGGGGGGGGGGGGGGGGGGGGGGGGGGAGGGGGGGGGTGGGGGGGGGGGGGGGGGGGGGGGGGGGGTGGGAGGGGGGGGGGGGGGGGGGGGGAGGGGGGGGGGGGGGGGGGGGGGGGGGGGGGTGGGGGGGTGGGGGGGGGGGGGGGGGGGGGGGGGGGGGGGGGGGGTGTGGGGGGGGGGGGGGGTGGGGGGGGGGGGGGGGGGGGGGGGGGGGTTGGGGGGGGGGGGGGGGGGGGTGGGACTGACAGGTCAAAGGTCAATGTCAAAAATCTTCATTTTTTTCTCAACTATATCTTTTGGTAAAGGTCTGTGTACACGTTTTTTTTTTTTAAGGCTACGCACGAGATAGGTATTTTCCCCATGGCAACCCAGGTGATATCCCCACTCTTAAAGGTTTCTGTGTAACACGTTAACACTATTCACGAGATCTTTCTATTTCCCCAACACTGCAACACAGTGAGCTGTAAGTCATATATTAAGCGTGTTGCTATCACTGTGTTTGCCATGGGGAAATAGAGGTATTTTTTGTGAATAGTGTTAACGTGTACGCATACATTAATATGACCTACAGCTCAATGATATTGCCATGGGGAAATAGAAATACCCTCACTGAATAGTGCTAACGGTGTAACGCAGACCTTTACATAGACGCGTAACATTAACCAGTGGAATGGTTCTTTAGACTATACCAACCACAGATGTAAAGGTCCAAGGTCGAGAGGTCAGCAAACTTCGAAATGCGTCCCACTGCTTCGCCGTCCATCCCATTTTTCAGGCCACAAAATTACCATTATTAAACTTAACTGGGTAGAGGAAACAAAAATGATCTGCAATATTGCGAATGTCATCTGTGACATGCATAACATTAGGCCTATCCGTACCGCCCAAAATTAAGAAAACATGGTCTTTTGATAACAGGTCCTGATTTTATGCCTTTTAATGACATGGGTGTTAAACCATTGTGGAGCAAAAACGCGACATGGGCGGTGAAAGGGTTAAAGGGACAGCCATTAACGGATGAGGTTTTTGCAAGGAACACGTCGAGATCACCATGAAAACACCCCTTTAACGGAGATCGCAACACTCACTTTGCTCTGGTTTCCTTCCTAGAAATCAAACCGTAAAATCGACGATTCCTCCTTCGCGGAGAAGCTGGAAGTCAAATTATTTCACCCAAAAGAGAAGGCGTAATGGCGACCAAATTGTTTGCACGATTTCATTCGCAATACAAGCCTTTTTATTTTTTATTTTGTTTTAATATTTATACAGTTTTAGTCTAAAGAGGAGTTTCGCTCACAACAAAGGATATAGCTCCAATTGTGGGTTTTTTACTGCACTACAAAAAAGAAAACGTTTCAACCACAATGAGTGACCTCCGCCCACCCCATCCAAAATGGCTACTCTCTCCGGCATCTCCGCCAAGGAGGAATCGCCGTTTTGACGGTTTCCTATGAAACCAGAGCAAAGTTGAGTGTTCCTATCCTTGAAAAGGCGTGTCTGTCTGGTGATCCTGAACTTGTTTGCTTGCACAGATTCATCTGTCAGGGTGGCCCTTTAATGAGTAATTTTAGTACTTACTTCCTCCTCCACCACCCCCACCACCACTGCACCTGCTTCGCCAGTTGATGACTCGCCCCACGTAGCAGGCCGCTCTCCTGAAGCGAATGCGAATGAAACGAACACGAATCCCCCATCGCCTTTTGATGTTATGCGGAGGGAGATCTTCGTCTGAAACAGGAAGTCGTACAGAAAGAAAACTGAATAGGTAATGACCAGAGGACTCCACTGCACCCTCCCTCCTCTATTGTTCGTCTCCATCTTTCTCTCTGTTTCTCTCTTTCTCTCTGCTGCTGTCTGTCTGTCTGTCCTCTTTTTTCTATGTGTCTCTTTCCGTCCTATCGTTTTGCCTGGGTTTTGCCCCCTCTGTATACTTATCTGTCCCTCTATTTACTTTGTCAAATGATTCTTCAATTTCTGCATATCTTTTACTGACATGTTTTAATGAGTACTCTTACTACCCACTCGTCCCTACACTTCTCTCTCTCTCTCTCCTCTCTCTCTCTACTCTCTCTCTCTCTCTCTCTCTATCTCGCTCTCTTCTATCTATCTCTCTCGGTGTCTCTCACTCTTGTAACACTCTCAAAGCGCGATACGATCTGCACATTCAACAAAATGTAAACATGCCACTCCCCTCTTTGGCAAGATAAATCAGGAAAACGGAGTTTTACATTTTGTATATGCTTATGACAATTTTTTTTCAACGATCTTAGAAAATAATTGATAGCCACTAAATTTTTACAGAAATACCTGTTTATTTAAGCTTAAGTCTTGACGTTCTAGTAGAAATGGGAATAGATCATAAACTATTATTATTTGTACAAGACTTCAAAATTAGAAGTGTTTGTCATAAGTATTGCATTGTGATAACTAGTTATTATTGATATCGTAATCCCTTCTTCATGTTGACATACACCCTTCCTTAAGGAGGCGATGCCTTTTCTGAATACACATAATAATATTGTCTTCTCTCTCTCTATCTCTCTCTCTCCTCCCTCTCTATCTCTCTCTTCCCTATCTCTGTACCTCTCTCCTCTCCTCCTCTCTCTCTCTCCTCTCTTCTCTCTCTCTCTCTCTCCTCTCTCTCTCTCTCTCTCCCCCATCTCTTCCTCCCTCACCTCACTGCTCCAGGTTCCCTTGCCACACTCCCGGGAACACTGATGAAACGACTCACCGGTGCTCCCCGACTGGTGCACACGCTGCCTCCCTCACGTAAAGTTCTCCAGGCAGGTGAGGCCCGGTGTCTGACATGGTACCCCTGGGAACTGATACCCCAGCCGCACGTGCCTCATGGAGGGAGGATCGTGCTGTGTGTGGGAATGAGTGATGAAGGTATGAAACGATGCATGCGCGTGTACAGAGAATGAGAGGGCGGGGGTAGAGGGTGGGAGGGGAGGGCAAGACAGAGAGAGAGGGGGAGCGAGGGAGGGAGAGAGAATAGGTAAAAGATAGAAGAGGAGCATGAGAGAGAGAGCGAACATGTAGCAGCTAGGAGGATGGGAGGAGAGAGAGAGAGGAGATGAGAGAGAGAGAGAGAGAGGCGACGAAACGATTAGAATATGTTTTATCAGGGTAAAAAAAGAAAAGAAAAAAGCTTGAGACTTTCCTATTTACACCATGCCGTAACCACAGTCCGATTGACATGTAGAGACCAGGCATAGCTCATAACAAATAAAACATGAAACAGTGAACATCTTTTAAAAAAAATGAAAACGAAGAATCTCTCCATGTCTCCTTTTTTGGTTTCTCTCCCGATCTCATCTCTCTCCCTCTTTTTGGTGTTTTTGAAATCCTCACTCACGTCGCATGCCTTCTATTATGTACGGTAGGGACAAAATAAGTTGTTTGTTTTCTCCTTTTGTGTACCGCATAAGCCTTTTATGCAAGTGGCTTTTATCATGGTGACATTAGCTGAGGAGTAAGGGCCCAAAAGAAAAATGAGAGCTAGCACTCTATATTAGAACAGAAACAACAGTTTTATTGTAAGGAAACCAGAGTTTTGTGGGACACACTGGTTAAAAATATAAAATATAGATTTTCTCCAGTATTGGAATATTCATGGTAAAGACCAGTCTTTCGTGAAGACTATGTAGCTCTAACTAGGGCATTGCACCGGTGTGTTGTAGATTCTGAAATTGGATTTGTCTCAACGTATCTGCGCCATTCCGAATCGATCTGACGTACCAAAAACATTTTATCTTTGCTGTATTCGATACTAAATTGGACCCAAAAACCCAACCCTATTCTACACCCTAACCTAAACTAAACCCATCCTAACTCTTCGGCTCAACTATGCCAATCCATGTTGAGCACAAAATCCATTCCCGAGCACGACACCCCGGCTATGGTGCAGAGCCACTAGGATTGGTGGCATTAGGGACCTTCCCAACGCAGCTCTCGTCTGAAATCCCACTTTGGTCGATATAGTGGGGATGCTATCACTGTGTGTGTTCTTGGGAAGACCTCCTCCACTACTAACAATTCAGCCCAGCCCGCTGGATAGCAGATGCCCCTCTGATAGAGTCATGTCAGCAACGAACAGACAGGCACAACAACCACAAAACTACATGTATTCATTCCCTGCAAGGGTCTCATTTAATAACAAATGTCTAATGTCTCTAAATTGATAAAATTGTTTCCTCGCTCTCTCTCCTCTTCTCTCTCCTCTCTCTCTTCTACTCTCTCTCTCTCTTCTCTCTCTGTGTGTGTTCCAG
>JAGGCT020003917.1:0-10121 GCA_017654935.2 Phymorhynchus buccinoides
TTTGTTATTGTAATTGTGTTGTTGATATAGCTTAACTGTTGTAGTATAAACCATTTACTGGTTTTGTTCTTGTAATTGTGTTGTTGATATATCTTCACTGTTGTAGTATAAACCATTTTGCTGGGTTTGTTATTGTAATTGTGTTGTTGATATAGCTTAACTGTTGTAGTATAAACCATTTACTGTGTTTGTTCTTGTAATTGTTTTGTTGATATAGCTTCACTGTTGTAGTATAAACCATTTACTGGGTTTGTTCTTGTAATTGTGTTGTTGATATAGCTTCACTGTTGTAGTATAAACCATTTACTGGGTTTGTTCTTGTAATTGTGTTGTTGATATAGCTTCACTGTTGTAGTATAAACCATTTACTGGGTTTGTTCTTGTAATTGTGTTGTTGATATAGCTTCACTGTTGTAGTATAAACCATTTACTGGGTTTGTTCTTGTAATTGTGTTGTTGATATAGCTTCACTGTTGTAGTATAAACCATTTACTGGGTTTGTTCTTGTAATTGTGTTGTTGATATAGCTTCACTGTTGTAGTATAAACCATTTACTGGGTTTGTTCTTGTAATTGTATTGTTGATATAGCTTCACTGTTGTAGTATAAACCATTTACTGGGTTTGTTCTTGTAATTGTGTTGTTGATATAGCTTCACTGTTGTAGTATAAACCATTTACTGGGTTTGTTCTTGTAATTGTGTTGTTGATATAGCTTCACTGTTGTAGTATAAACCATTTACTGGGTTTGTTCTTGTAATTGTGTTGTTGATATAGCTTCACTGTTGTAGTATAAACCATTTACTGGGTTTGTTCTTGTAATTGTGTTGTTGATATAGCTTCACTGTTGTAGTATAAACCATTTACTGGGTTTGTTCTTGTAATTGTATTGTTGATATAGCTTCACTGTTGTAGTATAAACCATTTACTGGGTTTGTTCTTGTAATTGTGTTGTTGATATAGCTTCACTGTTGTAGTATAAACCATTTACTGGGTTTGTTCTTGTAAGCTTCACTTGTGTTGTTGATATAGCTTCACTGTTGTAGTATAAACCATTTACTGGGTTTGTTCTTGTAATTGTGTTGTTGATATAGCTTCACTGTTGTAGTATAAACCATTTACTGGGTTTGTTCTTGTAATTGTGTTGTTGATATAGCTTCACTGTTGTAGTATAAACCATTTACTGGGTTTGTTCTTGTAATTGTGTTGTTGATATAGCTTCACTGTTGTAGTATAAACCATTTACTGGGTTTGTTCTTGTAATTGTGTTGTTGATATAGCTTCACTGTTGTAGTATAAACCATTTACTGGGTTTGTTCTTGTAATTGTGTTGTTGATATAGCTTCACTGTTGTAGTATAAACCATTTACTGGGTTTGTTCTTGTAATTGTGTTGTTGATATAGCTTCACTGTTGTAGTATAAACCATTTACTGGGTTTGTTCTTGTAATTGTGTTGTTGATATAGCTTCACTGTTGTAGTATAAACCATTTACTGGGTTTGTTCTTGTAATTGTGTTGTTGATATAGCTTCACTGTTGTAGTATAAACCATTTACTGGGTTTGTTCTTGTAATTGTATTGTTGATATAGCTTCACTGTTGTAGTATAAACCATTTACTGGGTTTGTTCTTGTAATTGTATTGTTGATATAGCTTCACTGTTGTAGTATAAACCATTTACTGGGTTTGTTCTTGTAATTGTGTTGTTGATATAGCTTCAACTGTTGTAGTATAAACCATTTACTGGGTTTGTTCTTGTAATTGTGTTGTTGATATAGCTTCACTGTTGTAGTATAAACCATTTACTGGGTTTGTTCTTGTAATTGTGTTGTTGTAGATATAGCTTCACTGTTGTAGTATAAACCATTTACTGGGTTTGTTCTTGTAATTGTGTTGTTGATATAGCTTCACTGTTGTAGTATAAACCATTTACTGGGTTTGTTCTTGTAATTGTGTTGTTGATATAGCTTCACTGTTGTAGTATAAACCATTTACTGGGTTTGTTCTTGTAATTGTGTTGTTGATATAGCTTCACTGTTGTAGTATAAACCATTTACTGGGTTTGTTCTTGTAATTGTGTTGTTGATATAGCTTCACTGTTGTAGTATAAACCATTTACTGGGTTTGTTCTTGTAATTGTGTTGTTGATATAGCTTCACTGTTGTAGTATAAACCATTTACTGGGTTTGTTCTTGTAATTGTGTTGTTGATATAGCTTCACTGTTGTAGTATAAACCATTTACTGGGTTTGTTCTTGTAATTGTATTGTTGATATAGCTTCACTGTTGTAGTATAAACCATTTACTGGGTTTGTTCTTGTAATTGTATTGTTGATATAGCTTCACTGTTGTAGTATAAACCATTTACTGGGTTTGTTCTTGTAATTGTGTTGTTGATATAGCTTCACTGTTGTAGTATAAAACATTTACTGGGTTTGTTCTTGTAATTGTGTTGTTGATATAGCTTCACTGTTGTAGTATAAACCATTTACTGGGTTTGTTCTTGTAATTGTGTTGTTGATATAGCTTCACTGTTGTAGTATAAACCATTTACTGGGTTTGTTCTTGTAATTGTGTTGTTGATATAGCTTCACTGTTGTAGTATAAACCATTTACTGGGTTTGTTCTTGTAATTGTGTTGTTGATATAGCTTCACTGTTGTAGTATAAACCATTTACTGGGTTTGTTCTTGTAATTGTGTTGTTGATATAGCTTCACTGTTGTAGTATAAACCATTTACTGGGTTTGTTCTTGTAATTGTGTTGTTGATATAGCTTCACTGTTGTAGTATAAACCATTTACTGGGTTTGTTCTTGTAATTGTGTTGTTGATATAGCTTCACTGTTGTAGTATAAACCATTTACTGGGTTTGTTCATTGTAATTGTGTTGTTGATATAGCTTCACTGTTGTAGTATAAACCATTTACTGGGTTTGTTCTTGTAATTGTATTGTTGATATAGCTTCACTGTTGTATTATAAACCATTTACTGGGTTTGTTCTTGTAATTTTATTGTTGATATAGCTTCACTGTTGTAGTATAAACCATTTACTGGGTTTGTTCTTGTAATTGTGTTGTTGATATAGCTTCACTGTTGTAGTATAAACCATTTACTGGGTTTGTTCTTGTAATTGTGTTGTTGATATAGCTTCACTGTTGTAGTATAAACCATTTACTGGGTTTGTTCTTGTAATTGTGTTGTTGATATAGCTTCACTGTTGTAGTATAAACCATTTACTGGGTTTGTTCTTGTAATTGTATTGTTGATATAGCTTCACTGTTGTAGTATAAACCATTTACTGGGTTTGTTCTTGTAATTGTGTTGTTGATATAGCTTCACTGTTGTAGTATAAACCATTTACTGGGTTTGTTCTTGTAATTGTATTGTTGATATAGCTTCACTGTTGTAGTATAAACCATTTACTGGGTTTGTTCTTGTAATTGTGTTGTTGATATAGCTTCACTGTTGTAGTATAAACCATTTACTGGGTTTGTTCTTGTAATTGTGTTGTTGATATAGCTTCACTGTTGTAGTATAAACCATTTACTGGGTTTGTTCTTGTAATTGTGTTGTTGATATAGCTTCACTGTTGTAGTATAAACCATTTACTGGGTTTGTTCTTGTAATTGTATTGTTGATATAGCTTCACTGTTGTAGTATAAACCATTTACTGGGTTTGTTCTTGTAATTGTGTTGTTGATATAGCTTCACTGTTGTAGTATAAACCATTTACTGGGTTTGTTCTTGTAATTGTATTGTTGATATAGCTTCACTGTTGTAGTATAAACCATTTACTGGGTTTGTTCTTGTAATTGTGTTGTTGATATAGCTTCACTGTTGTAGTATAAACCATTTACTGGGTTTGTTCTTGTAATTGTGTTGTTGATATAGCTTCACTGTTGTAGTATAAACCATTTACTGGGTTTGTTCTTGTAATTGTGTTGTTGATATAGCTTCACTGTTGTAGTATAAACCATTTACTGGGTTTGTTCTTGTAATTGTATTGTTGATATAGCTTCACTGTTGTAGTATAAACCATTTACTGGGTTTGTTCTTGTAATTGTGTTGTTGATATAGCTTCACTGTTGTAGTATAAACCATTTACTGGGTTTGTTCTTGTAATTGTGTTGTTGATATAGCTTCACTGTTGTAGTATAAAACATTTACTGGGTTTGTTCTTGTAATTTTATTGTTGATATAGCTTCACTGTTGTATTATAAACCATTTACTGGGTTTGTTCTTGTAATTGTGTTGTTGATATAGCTTCACTGTTGTATTATAAACCATTTACTGGGTTTGTTCTTGTAATTGTATTGTTGATATAGATTCACTGTTGTAGTATAAACCATTTACTGGGTTTGTTCTTGTAATTGTGTTGTTGATATAGCTTCACTGTTGTAGTATAAACCATTTACTGGGTTTGTTCTTGTAATTGTGTTGTTGATATAGCTTCACTGTTGTAGTATAAACCATTTACTGGGTTTGTTCTTGTAATTGTGTTGTTGATATAGCTTCACTGTTGTAGTATAAACCATTTACTGGGTTTGTTCTTGTAATTGTGTTGTTGATATAGCTTCACTGTTGTAGTATAAACCATTTACTGGGTTTGTTCTTGTAATTGTGTTGTTGATATAGCTTCACTGTTGTAGTATAAACCATTTACTGGGTTTGTTCTTGTAATTGTGTTGTTGATATAGCTTCACTGTTGTAGTATAAACCATTTACTGGGTTTGTTCTTGTAATTGTGTTGTTGATATAGCTTCACTGTTGTAGTATAAACCATTTACTGGGTTTGTTCTTGTAATTGTGTTGTTGATATAGCTTCACTGTTGTAGTATAAACCATTTACTGGGTTTGTTCTTGTAATTGTGTTGTTGATATAGCTTCACTGTTGTAGTATAAACCATTTACTGGGTTTGTTCTTGTAATTGTATTGTTGATATAGCTTCACTGTTGTAGTATAAACCATTTACTGGGTTTGTTCTTGTAATTGTATTGTTGATATAGCTTCACTGTTGTAGTATAAACCATTTACTGGGTTTGTTCTTGTAATTGTGTTGTTGATATAGCTTCACTGTTGTAGTATAAACCATTTACTGGGTTTGTTCTTGTAATTGTGTTGTTGATATAGCTTCACTGTTGTAGTATAAACCATTTACTGGGTTTGTTCTTGTAATTGTATTGTTGATATAGCTTCACTGTTGTAGTATAAACCATTTACTGGGTTTGTTCTTGTAATTGTGTTGTTGATATAGCTTCACTGTTGTAGTATAAACCATTTACTGGGTTTGTTCTTGTAATTGTATTGTTGATATATCTTCACTGTTGTAGTATAAACCATTTACTGGGTTTGTTCTTGTAATTTTGTTGTTGATATAGCTTCACTGTTGTAGTATAAACCATTTACTGGGTTTGTTCTTGTAATTGTGTTGTTGATATAGCTTCACTGTTGTAGTATAAACCATTTACTGGGTTTGTTCTTGTAATTTTATTGTTGATATAGCTTCACTGTTGTAGTATAAACCATTTACTGGGTTTGTTCTTGTAATTTTATTGTTGATATAGCTTCACTGTTGTATTATAAACCATTTACTGGGTTTGTTCTTGTAATTGTATTGTTGATATAGCTTCACTGTTGTAGTATAAACCATTTACTGGGTTTGTTCTTGTAATTGTGTTGTTGATATAGCTTCACTGTTGTAGTATAAACCATTTACTGGGTTTGTTCTTGTAATTGTATTGTTGATATAGCTTCACTGTTGTAGTATAAACCATTTACTGGGTTTGTTCTTGTAATTGTGTTGTTGATATAGCTTCACTGTTGTAGTATAAAACATTTACTGGGTTTGTTCTTGTAATTGTATTGTTGATATAGCTTCACTGTTGTATTATAAACCATTTACTGGGTTTGTTCTTGTAATTTTGTTGTTGATATAGCTTCACTGTTGTAGTATAAACCATTTACTGGGTTTGTTCTTGTAATTGTATTGTTGATATAGCTTCACTGTTGTAGTATAAAACATTTACTGGGTTTGTTCTTGTAATTGTATTGTTGATATAGCTTCACTGTTGTAGTATAAACCATTTACTGGGTTTGTTCTTGTAATTGTGTTGTTGATATAGCTTCACTGTTGTAGTATAAACCATTTACTGGGTTTGTTCTTGTAATTGTGTTGTTGATATAGCTTCACTGTTGTAGTATAAACCATTTACTGGGTTTGTTCTTGTAATTGTGTTGTTGATATAGCTTCACTGTTGTAGTATAAACCATTTACTGGGTTTGTTCTTGTAATTGTATTGTTGATATAGCTTCACTGTTGTAGTATAAACCATTTACTGGGTTTGTTCTTGTAATTGTATTGTTGATATAGCTTCACTGTTGTATTATAAACCATTTACTGGGTTTGTTCTTGTAATTTTATTGTTGATATAGCTTCACTGTTGTATTATAAACCATTTACTGGGTTTGTTCTTGTAATTTTATTGTTGATATAGCTTCACTGTTGTATTATAAACCATTTACTGGGTTTGTTCTTGTAATTTTATTGTTGATATAGCTTCACTGTTGTATTATAAACCATTTACTGGGTTTGTTCTTGTAATTTTATTGTTGATATAGCTTCACTGTTGTATTATAAACCATTTACTGGGTTTGTTCTTGTAATTTTATTGTTGATATAGCTTCACTGTTGTATTATAAACCATTTACTGGGTTTGTTCTTGTAATTTTATTGTTGATATAGCTTCACTGTTGTAGTATAAACCATTTACTGGGTTTGTTCTTGTAATTGTATTGTTGATATAGCTTCACTGTTGTAGTATAAACCATTTACTGGGTTTGTTCTTGTAATTGTGTTGTTGATATAGCTTCACTGTTGTAGTATAAACCATTTACTGGGTTTGTTCTTGTAATTGAGTTGTTGATATAGCTTCACTGTTGTAGTATAAACCATTTACTGGGTTTGTTCTTGTAATTGTTTTGTTGATATAGCTTCACTGTTGTAGTATAAAACATTTACTGGGTTTGTTCTTGTAATTGTGTTGTTGATATAGCTTCACTGTTGTAGTATAAACCATTTACTGGGTTTGTTCTTGTAATTGTATTGTTGATATAGCTTCACTGTTGTAGTATAAAACATTTACTGGGTTTGTTCTTGTAATTTTGTTGTTGATATAGCTTCACTGTTGTAGTATAAACCATTTACTGGGTTTGTTCTTGTAATTGTGTTGTTGATATAGCTTCACTGTTGTATTATAAACCATTTACTGGGTTTGTTCTTGTAATTGTATTGTTGATATAGCTTCACTGTTGTATTATAAACAATTTACTGGGTTTGTTCTTGTAATTTTATTGTTGATATAGCTTCACTGTTGTATTATAAACCATTTAATGGGTTTGTTCTTGTAATTGTGTTGTTGATATAGCTTCACTGTTGTAGTATTAAACATTTACTGGGTTTGTTCTTGTAATTTTATTGTTGATATAGCTTCACTGTTGTATTATAAACCATTTAATGGGTTTGTTCTTGTAATTTTATTGTTGATATAGCTTCACTGTTGTATTATAAACCATTTACTGGGTTTGTTCTTGTAATTGTGTTGTTGATATAGATTAACTGTTGTAGTATAAACCATTTACTGGGTGTGTTCTTGTAATTGTGTTGTTGATATATCTTCACTGTTGTAGTATAAACCATTTAATGGGTTTGTTCTTGTAATTGTGTTGTTCATATAGCTTCACTGTTGTAGTATTAACAATTTACTGGGTTTGTTCTTGTAATTTTATTGTTGATATAGCTTCACTGTTGTATTATTAACCATTTACTGGGTTTGTTCTTGTAATTGTGTTGTTGATATAGCTTCACTGTTGTAGTATAAAACATTTACTGGGTTTGTTCTTGTAATTGTATTGTTGATATATCTTCAATGTTGTAGTATAAACCATTTACTGGGTTTGTTCTTGTAATTGTATTGTTGATATATCTTCACTGTTGTATTATAAACCATTTAATGGGTTTGTTCTTGTAATTTTATTGTTCATATAGCTTCACTGTTGTAGTATAAAACATTTACTGGGTTTGTTCTTGTAATTTTATTGTTGATATAGCTTCACTGTTGTATTATAAACCATTTACTGGGTTTGTTCTTGTAATTGTGTTTGTTGATATAGCTTCACTGTTGTATTATAAAACATTTACTGGGTTTGTTCTTGTAATTTTATTGTTGATATAGCTTCACTGTTGTATTATATAGCATTTACTGGGTTTGTTCTTGTCATTTTATTGTTGATATAGCTTCACTGTTGTATTATAAACCATTTACTGGGTTTGTTCTTGTAATTTTATTGTTGATATAGCTTCACTGTTGTATTATAAACCATTTACTTGGTTTGTTCTTGTAATTTTATTGTTGATATAGCTTCACTGTTGTATTATAAACCATTTACTGGGTTTGTTCTTGTAATTTTATTGTTGATATAGCTTCACTGTTGTATTATTAACCATTTACTGGGTTTGTTCTTGTAATTGTGTTGTTGATATAGCTTCACTGTTGTAGTATAAACCATTTAATGGGTTTGTTCTTGTAATTGTGTTGTTGATATAGCTTCACTGTTGTAGTATAAACCATTTACTGGGTTTGTTCTTGTAATTGTGTTGTTGATATAGCTTCACTGTTGTAGTATAAACCATTTACTGGGTTTGTTCTTGTAATTGTGTTGTTGATATAGCTTCACTGTTGTAGTATAAACCATTTACTGGGTTTGTTCTTGTAATTGTGTTGTTGATATAGCTTCACTGTTGTAGTATAAACCATTTACTGGGTTTGTTCTTGTAATTGTGTTGTTGATATAGCTTCACTGTTGTAGTATAAACCATTTACTGGGTTTGTTCTTGTAATTGTGTTGTTGATATAGCTTCACTGTTGTAGTATAAACCATTTACTGGGTTTGTTCTTGTAATTGTGTTGTTGATATAGCTTCACTGTTGTAGTATAAACCATTTACTGGGTTTGTTCTTGTAATTGTGTTGTTGATATAGCTTCACTGTTGTAGTATAAACCATTTACTGGGTTTGTTCTTGTAATTGTGTTGTTGATATAGCTTCACTGTTGTAGTATAAACCATTTACTGGGTTTGTTCTTGTAATTGTGTTGTTGATATAGCTTCACTGTTGTAGTATAAACCATTTACTGGGTTTGTTCTTGTAATTGTGTTGTTGATATAGCTTCACTGTTGTAGTATAAACCATTTACTGGTTTGTTCTTGTAATTGTTGTTGTTGATATAGCTTCACTGTTGTAGTATAAACCATTTACTGGGTTTGTTCTTGTAATTGTGTTGTTGATATAGCTTCACTGTTGTAGTATAAACCATTTACTGGGTTTGTTCTTGTAATTGTGTTGTTGATATAGCTTCACTGTTGTAGTATAAACCATTTACTGGGTTTGTTCTTGTAATTGTGTTGTTGATATAGCTTCACTGTTGTAGTATAAACCATTTACTGGGTTTGTTCTTGTAATTGTGTTGTTGATATAGCTTCACTGTTGTAGTATAAACCATTTACTGGGTTTGTTCTTGTAATTGTGTTGTTGATATAGCTTCACTGTTGTAGTATAAACCATTTACTGGGTTTGTTCTTGTAATTGTGTTGTTGATATAGCTTCACTGTTGTAGTATAAACCATTTACTGGGTTTGTTCTTGTAATTGTGTTGTTGATATAGCTTCACTGTTGTAGTATAAACCATTTACTGGGTTTGTTCTTGTAATTGTGTTGTTGATATAGCTTCACTGTTGTAGTATAAACCATTTACTGGGTTTGTTCTTGTAATTGTGTTGTTGATATAGCTTCACTGTTGTAGTATAAACCATTTACTGGGTTTGTTCTTGTAATTGTGTTGTTGATATAGCTTCACTGTTGTAGTATAAACCATTTACTGGGTTTGTTCTTGTAATTGTGTTGTTGATATAGCTTCATAAGGCCAAATGCTCTTGTTTGAATGCCCAAATTCCTCGCTTGTACCACCTTCACGTCAATTGGTTTAGTTTAGGCAACTCCCTTCCTTGGTACACCAAGTCCACACCTCTACCTTCTTCTATCCACTGTGTCCCCCTGAACTCCCTCAACG
>JAGGCT020003918.1:0-2500 GCA_017654935.2 Phymorhynchus buccinoides
TCCCATTGCATCCTGCACCATGGCCGACGCGTGCCCAGGCCTCCTCTTTCAGCCCGAACCTGTCAATGGACAAGAATGAAAACGGTGCTTTCCGGTCCTCTCGGTCTGGAACAGACACATACAAAATTATATGGGACTTTTGAGATACAAGATGGTGGGAACAATACTGTAGGCCATGCCCGAGGCAGTGCAACACCATAAAGTCCCGTTTTTTTAGACAATACAGATATGTAGCAGTAACCACGCCTCGGTTTAAACCTCCTCGGCTAACGTAACCGTCACGAGTTGTCATGACCCACCCCGGTAAAGACCAAACAAATGTGGTGTGTCACTGTTTGTTTAAACCTTGGCTAGTTGGGTAAACTATGTGGAGAAAATAACACTCTACTTCTGAGAGAAAGTCCAAAGAGAGCAACACCATAAAAGCTTAAATGAATAATGGGAAGGAACTTCTCCGATTAACTCCCTTTTTAAACCAAATTATTTATGGTAAAAGTAATGTAGTAGAGTAGTAGTAGTTAGGGCTGATATGGACCTCACTCGCGGCCTGTTTACGCCCTTACTGGTTACTGGTTACTTGGTTGGTTTATTTTTTACACAGAGTAATACTTTTCCTCCCTTCTGTCTGTCTGTCTGTCTATTGTTTTGCATGTCCTTTGTCTCTGTCTGTCTTCTGTCTCTCCTAAATAACTTTGGTTTAAAAAGGGAGTTTAATTACGATAGTGCCTTCCCATTATTCATGTCCCATTCCTCTCTCCTTAGCCTCACTATTTCACAGTGGCTTAACCATTTGAAAGTTGTATAATGTGTCCATAACGAAGGAAGACGAATACTTTCGGATTGTCTTCACTAAAGGTAGAAGACTAGGGGAGATTTATCCAGTTTATAAATTTATTCAATAACATTGATGATGTAGATATGAATAGCTTAGTTGTTTATTCGTTTGAATCAAACAAGATAAGATTTGGCATGTAGGTACTTTGGCTTATGACCGTTCTGATAGTTGCATACCGATCAAGGTCAACGTCAGGTCAGGGAGATCTGTAGGCCTGAAAGTGACGGGGTCTAAAATTGGGTCTTAACCATATGTACCAAATTGTACTGACAGAGTCGCTTCAGATTGTGTGTGGTACGTGTATAACCCTAGGTAGAAACATCCGAGCATCATTATCGCATGCGGACCTTGACCTGAGTTTTGACCTTGAAAACAGAAATGTCCTTCTTTGGTGCTAATATATTCTTTCTATCCAACCTGTATCTCGTGAACTAGAAGACAGTGTCCCTTCAAATGTTGTGTGATGATGCGAGACTAACAGTGTAACACTTTGGTGCATGATTTATCCCTAATAAATACAATATCTCCGAGTGGAAGACATGTTTCCGTTTTTTATTCACACCTCCAATATTCTCGTGAAATACTGTATAGAACCCCTCTAAATCTTGTGTGGGGGTGTAAACAGTACAGTAGAAGACAGTTCAGTACAAATTATGCCACGTGGGATTTTCAATGTCCGCCGAACGGCAGGACAATGTCTCCGAGTTAAGGGTGTACACCCCTCTTGATTACGGGTGTACATCCCGGTAAAGGAGGGAGTCTAATACTAAAAGTAAAAGACATCGACAGCACAAAATGTGCCACGTGGGGCTTACAATGTTGCTGAGTCGCAGACATGTCCTCAGTGTTAAGGGTGTGCACCCTACCAATTAAGGATGTGCATCCCAGAAAAAATATTTGCACCCCGGTCAAATGTGTGTAGGTGCATCACCCAAAGGACACAAAGAGGACGGGGGCCTAACATGTGAGGGGGAAGGGAGGTACATGGGCGTAACCGGCAAAGGACATATCTGCGGCTCGGGCGATGCCCTTGTCGAAAATGTTATTTTTCTAACCGTGTTGTTTTTCCTTGGAATGACTTACCTACTAACATTGAATTAGCACCTAATCTAAACTTGCTCAAAAACATACTGAAAAAAGATCCAAAATTAATCTCAATTTGTTTTAAGCTTCGATGAGTAAGTAGTGAAATAAGGGAAAATAGCTCTCTGAAATTAATTCCCTTCACCAAAGTTATTTTCGGCATCAAATCGCCTAGCAAAGCATAAAGCAACAGCCACATTGAGACAGAACCCAGGTTCATCCTAAAAAAAAAGATGACCCAGGACTGCCTATATGACCATCACCCACACAGCACACAACAACAGTGGTGGAGAGAGTTGGTGTACAGAAAGGATGACCCATGTCTGCCTATATGACCATCACCCACACAGTACACAACAACAGTGGTGGAGAGAATGAGAGACTTAGTGCGATTTTTCTTACGCCAGAGGCTGACGCTCGTGTGGGGCTAATCCTCTCTATATTATTAGTTGGGGATAAAGAAAAAGAGAGAGAGAGACAGTGAGTGGTCCTACCACTCCACTCTCTCTCTCACTACTACTCCCAAGTAAGAAAATCGCGTGATAAGCCCCTAGTGCATTGACTGCCCTCTGGCGTGAAAAA
>JAGGCT020003918.1:7500-10116 GCA_017654935.2 Phymorhynchus buccinoides
ATGGAAGATAAGCGGTGAGATAGGATCCAACAAGGTCGTAGTTCTTCGACTGGGTGCCGATGAAGAAGGCAACATGGCGAGTCAGCAAAGAGGTGTCAACAAACAGTATGGACATAAACCACCTAGTCAGATCGGGAGAGATAGGAGGAGAGCGGAAGAAAGACGAGGAGAAAGAAGAAGTGCGACACAAGAAGAAGAAAATCAACCAAAGGCAAGTGATTTTTCCAAAGAAAGACCAGTTTATTTCAAAACACACCTCCATCACTGTCGTCGCAGTGCACAGACAAAGCTGCGCAGCCATACTACACGCCACGACAAGAAGGTGCGCGTGTTTCACGAAGTGTGTCAACCAACCTTGTTGCGCTCGACACAGACACAGGCACATGCTTCGAGCAAGAGCATTACAGTGATGCTATCGAGTCTGTGTTAGTGTCTGAGTGCAGTCTGACTGTGGAAAAGGTGGACAACGCTGCTGCCCTGCACACAGTTCAGGAGACTGGGCACAGTGTGACAGTGGAGAACGAGGACAACGCTGCTGCTCTGCACACAGTTCAGGAGGCTGGGTACAGTGTGACAGTGGAGAACGTGGACAACGCTGCTGCTCTGCACACAGTTCAGGAGGCTGGGCACAGTGTGACAGTGGAGAACGATGACAACGCTGCTGCTCTGCACACAGTTCAGGAGGCTTGGGCACAGTGTGACAGTGGAGAACGAGGACAACGCTGCTACCCTGCAGACAGTTCAGGAGGCTGGGCACAGTGTGACAGTGGAGAACGAGGACAACGCTGCTGCCCTGCACACAGTTCAGGAGGCTGGGCACAGTGTGACAGTGGAGAACGAGGACAACGCTGCTACCCTGCAGACAGTTCAGGAGACTGGGCACAGTGTGACAGTGGAGAACGAGGACAACGCTGCTGCCCTGCACACAGTTCAGGAGGCTGGGCACAGTGTGACAGTGGAGAACGAGGACAACGCTGCTGCCCTGCACACAGTTCAGGAGACTGGGCACAGTGTGACAGTGGAGAACGAGGACAACGCTGCTGCCCTGCACACAGTTCAGGAGGCTGGGCACAGTGTGACAGTGGAGAACGAGGACAACGCTGCTACCCTGCAGACAGTTCAGGAGGCTGGGCACAGTGTGACAGTGGAGAACGTGGACAACGCTGCTGCTCTGCACACAGTTTAGGAGGCTGGGCACAGTGCGGACTGGATCAGGGACTATGTTGGTCAGCTGACCGATAAGTCTCGCTGCCTTCGCGACAATTCCAGAAATGAACAGTTTTCTAGCGTGTTCTCCTTTGATGACGATCCTGATGTGCTGGTGTGCGAGAGTGATGACATCATCATCGAGCTGACGTGGACTGACGACGGACACATCCCATCAGGCTTCTTCTGGTTCGCGAAACGAAAGCAAACTACTGACGAAGAACGAGCGATCTACACCAAGATGAAGACGTGGACACCTGCCGATCGAAAGAAAATGAAAGATCGGATCGAGGCCAGACTTAATCTCTTTCATACGCTTATGGAAGCAGTACGATTCTTTCTCGGCTGACTTTGACCCATGACCCCTTCTCCCCACCCCCCTCATCGCCCATTCTGTTCTTTTCAGTTGCACCCCCTCCGTATGTCGTGTGCTGTGGACTGCCAGCGTTATCCGTGTTATTGCACGGGACATTCATGAACATGTACATTGCGTGACAAGGATAACCTTGTCACAAAACTTGCAATTGTTTTTGACGGATTTTCAGACGGCGCGTTTCATTGTACATACCCTCAATTGTAATGAGACAAATTACCTAAGGCAATAAACCATTCTAAAGTCCTGAAGTCTCTTCTCTGTCTGTCTGTCCTGTCTGTCTGTCTGTCTGTCTCTTCTCTCTCTGTCTCTCTGTCTCTCCCTATCTCTTTCTCTCTCTCCATCTTCTCTCTCTCTCTCTCTCTCTCTAGTTCTCTCTCTGTCTCTCTCTCTCTGTCTCTTTGTCTGTGTGTCTGTCTCTCTCTGATGGCCATCGCTTGGTCATGGTGCTTGGCGTTTCCATCCACCCTTGAAGGCCGTTTTTTTTTTTTTTTTTTTTTTGATGATATCGATGAGGCCTATGACTTAGCCGCAGCTTTGCTACTTCTGGTGTCCCTGGTGATAATGTCAGCATCCTTCAGAAACCATTAGTAGGGGAACCAGTGACCATGCTACTTACCATCACCATTGACTTCATCATTAGCACTGTCGTTTCTTCTTCTTCTTCTTCTTCTTTCTTCTTCTTCTCTTCTTTCTTCTTTCTTCTTCTTCTTCTCCTTCTTCTTCTTCTTCTTCTTCTTCTTCTTCGTCCTTCTTCTTCTTACTTCTTCTTCTTCTTCTTCTTCTTCTTCTTCTTCTTCTTCTTCTTCTTTCTTCCTTCTTCTCTTCTTCTTCTTCTTCTTCTTCTTCTTCGTCTTCTTCTTCTTCTTCTTCTTCTTCTCTTCTTTCTTCTTCTTCTTCTTCTTCTTCTTCTTCTTCTTCTTCTCCTTCTTGACTTCTTCTTTCTTCGTCTTCTTCTTCTTCTTCCTCCTCCTCCTCCTCCTCTTTCTCTCTCTTCTTCTTCTTCTTCTTCTTCTTGGTCGCCATTTTCCTTTTCT
>JAGGCT020000391.1:0-15896 GCA_017654935.2 Phymorhynchus buccinoides
CCTTTATGGCAAGGAGAGATCATTTTTAACGAAAACATATTAGCACACCACTCATCATCCCTCAATCTCCATAGATCATTCATTCTTCTCCTTGATCCATTTAGTCTGTTTGATGTCTGTAGATCCCACTTTTGTCGGATTACCAGTTTTTATCGACCTTAACCACTTGTGGACTTTTTCTCGGGGCA
Source organism: Phymorhynchus buccinoides (assembly GCA_017654935.2). Taxonomy (NCBI): domain Eukaryota; kingdom Metazoa; phylum Mollusca; class Gastropoda; order Neogastropoda; family Raphitomidae; genus Phymorhynchus; species Phymorhynchus buccinoides. Next base: position 189 of record JAGGCT020000391.1, read on the forward strand.
AGGCCCCACTTTTGTTGACCCAAACAACCCCTTTTGTGTCCATCGGGGCAAGGCCCCGCTTTTGTCACCCCAAACAACCCCTTTTGTGTCCATCGGGGCAAGGCCCCGCTTTTGTCGCCCCAAACAACCCCTTTTGTGTCCATCGAGGCAAGGCCCCGCTTTTGTCGCCCCAAACAACCCCTTTTGTGTCCATCAGGCAAGGCCCCGCTTTTGTCACCCCAAACAACCCCTTTTGTGTCCATCGAGGCTAGGCCCCACTTTTGTCATCCCAAACAACCCCTTTTGTGTCCATCGGGGCAAGGCCCCACTTTTGTCTAATTAATATAAGTATTAGTCCACCCCAAACAACCCCTTTTGTGTCCATCGAGGCAAGGCCCCACTTTTGTCGCCCCAAACAACCCCTTTTGTGTCCATCGAGGCAAGGCCCCGCTTTTGTCGCCCCAAACAACCCCTTTTGTGTCCATCGGGGCAAGGCCCCGCTTTTGTCACCCCAAACAACCCCTTTTGTGTCCATCGTGGCAAGGCCCCACTTTTGTCGACCCAAACAACCCCTTTTGTGTCCATCGAGGCAAGGCCCCACTTTTGTCGCCCCAAACAACCCCTTTTGTGTCCATTGAGGCAAGGCCCCACTTTTGTCGCCCCAAACAACCCCTTTTGTGTCCATCGGGGCAAGGCCCCACTTTTGTCATCCCAAACAACCCCTTTTGTGTCCATTGGGGCAAGGCCCCACTTTTGTCGCCCCAAACAACCCCTTTTGTGTCCATCGTGGCAAGGCCCCACTTTTGTCGACCCAAACAACCCCTTTTGTGAAACAACCCCTTTTGTGTCCATCGGGGCAAGGCCCCACTTTTGTCGACCCAAACTTTTGTGTCCTTTTGTGTCCATCGGGGCAAGGGCCCGCTTTTGTTGCCCCAAACAACCCCTTTTGTTGACTGCAATTTAAGAGGTGGATAATGACATGGCTCGATTGATGAATGGAAAATTAGATATGTTGATGGATGGATAGATAATATTTTTTATGAGCATCAGGCAAGAAATATAATGAAAACAATTTTCAGCTTCTATTACAAACTTCAGCTGAGGAAGTACTCACTACATCAGACATGTAGCACGCACTGGCGCGTGGCTTAGACCTGAAACAGAGAATAGTGGTAACTAACTCTCTCTCTCTCTCTCTCTCTCTCTCTCTCTCTCTCTCTCTCTCTCTCTCTCTCTCTCTCTCTCTCTCTCTCTCTCTCCTCTTGATTTATAATTGACTAATTAATATAAGTATTAGTCAATTACTCATCCACACCTTGTCAGAACACAGCTGTCTTTGTAGACCTCACTAGGGCCTTTGATAGACTTTCGAAAGAATGCCTCATCCTCACACTCCTCCAGAAGAATGTGCGCGGCAAGATGGAACTGGTACATTGTGTATCCATAGCTGCTTGTTCCAGAGAACAGCCCGAGTCAAACTGGAAGGTCGGACGTGCACACAAGGGAAGATCAGAGATGGTGTTCCCCAGGGCGGAGTCATCTCCCCGACTCTCTTTGTGGTTTTCATTGATGACATAGCTGAACAACTGACTGTGCACGCCTCAAAGGCTCTCCACGCAGATGACCTAGCTGTGTGGACCAAAGCAGAGCAACTCAACACCGCTGTTTGCAGAATGCAGGAGTCACTGAACAAAACATCAGATTGTGTTTCTTGGTGCATGGTCTAGGTCAAGAGCATGAAAGTTGAGGCCACTTGCTTGTCGCTGTCCCCAAAGAGAGAAACGTTCAGCCTGCAGAACAGAGGAGAAAATATACCGCAGTAAGATACCCCAACCTCTCTCCGCATCAAACTAGACTAACATGTTTCCCTTACATCACCTCTTTGCAGATCAAAACAGTAAGAAAGATGACCATAACAAAAAAAAAAGCTGAGAAGAGCTAATTGAGGTGAATAAGGGCGGGGGGGGGGGGGGGGGGGGGGGGGGGGGGGTTAGCATTATGATGAAAGCAGCTTTTGTTATTTGGTTTTCCACAAGTTCTATTTCTACAGCGCAGCATTAACCCATAATATGCCCACTAAAAAGGTGCATGTTTATATGCATCCATAATCAACATATGTAGCAGTGGGCACGAGAGGGTAGGGGTTTTCATACTTTTTCACATCACATTTACAAACCAAAATAGCTGATACTATGGATTTTTGTGGAATAATATGATTAAATGTGACAAGACAGTCACAAACTATGGATCTGAGCAAGACTTACACTTTTTATTCTATAAATGTTGTTTACTGTTGCATTTTTATATTGAATCAAACAGATTTTGAACAAAACATGGCATTTGTGTCAGACAGAAATGCAGCATTTGGTCCTTTTGACTTCATCTAAACTGCAGAAGAAGAAACATGTCTTGGTTTACCACAGTTTATATATATTGGAAATGCCCTGAGGTAAAATAATGTGATAAGCATGATTCGTATACCCAATTTTAGTATTTTCTGTGTCAAAACCAGGACTTTTTAGTGCATGAAAAGTGCTTTAGTTGAGCTGGCCATTTTCCTACTGGATCATTCACCCCATCAAACTGATCGCTTCTGCTAAATACTTATTCAGAGTCACATAGCCCCTAGATAGTCATGTGCTGCATGTGAAACTAGTGCACACTAAACTCTGGCAACTGGTTTGCGAATGATTACAATAAAGTTTCATCAATGGGTTGTTCTGTGCTGTCCTAAATTCTCTAAATTTTCTAAACAGAAGCCATGTTTATTCGAGACAATCATATAAACAAGAAGGAAAGATACGGACTACCACTTTTTGAGTGTATGGCAACCCAGTGCTGGCCAAAGCTGTGATCAACACCGTCCATGGTCTACATGTTATTATGAACCAAGACGGGATCAGATTTTGAACATCCTTGATCAATGATTTTAATATCCTCTTTGGAATGTGAAGTGGATTTTGAACATCCTTGATCAATGATTTTAATATCCTCTTTGGAATGTGAAGTGGATGCACCACAAATTTGTTTAAAACAATTGGCATCTTCCTACCTTTCTGTTGCATTGGCTACCTGTCGCTCACAACAATGAGTAAACAGCCTAAAAGACAATTCCTTATACCATCATATCTTCCTCAAATCTCTAAGTTGGCAGCCTTTGAAATAAATTTACTTCTTGGATGTTGCTTTCACCTTCTAGCATAAGATAAACATGGTGAACATTGTATGTTTTGGAAGAGAAGACAAAGAGTTTCTTATTGTATGTATTAAAAAACCCACCCCTTTCGTGCCCACTGTCCCATTTTTCGGACGGTACTTTGCAGAGCTACAGATGCAAGTAGGAGCATTTTCTGAAAAATCCCTACAAAAACAATTTTTTGATAATATAATCATCACCATTGTTTCTTCTATGTCGGGTATAAAAAAAATTATGAATTGTGTATGAACTGTGTGCCAAACATTTTCCTGTTTACCAACTCATCCAGAAAATTGCAAATGGCGGCCACCCATGAAAAGGTGCATTGAAAAAATTCTTCTAAACCAACATAGTTTCATAGACCCAGCTGTATTTGACATGTCTTGTACAAAATTGTTGCTGTAAAAGTTTGTTTAACGGGTATTACTCCAAAAACCTAACGTCCCAAAAATGGGACAGTGGGCATATATGGCTTAATTTTGCGGCATGTCCTTTCCTGTATCTCCTTGACGTTTATTGTACAAAGTCAGACAGGTCGAACTTTGAGAGCTCAGATTATTATACTCCAGCTAGCTCTCAGTCTTTCTTTGGACCTCGGGTAGACGAGTCATCGACATGGATCTTTCCTGGCTGACCAACCTCTTGAGGTCAAGGCTGACCTCCAACTATATTATGCTGCTTTTACAGTATGTTGTTGAGTTCAAATTTACACTCAGTTTTCATTGCTTCTACAAGTTGCTGTCTGCTATTGTGTTGTTTCATGGAATGTTGACATTCGTCTTGGCTCATAGTCTTTTTTCTTGTACTGTGCCAAGGAAAAACCGTGACCAAAACAAATGTTAAAGGTTTTTTGGTGGTTTGAATAATTTATTTTAGAATTGGAGTAAATTGGTTGTAAGAAAGGATGTCATTTGCATTGGAGTTGGAACAGTTTGTTTCTTCATAAATAATAGGGCATTGTTTCTCGTCACAGCTGGAGGAGGATAATGCTGTCAGTGGAAATGGTATTTAGTAGATTCTTTGAAGAGGTTGATATTTATTCTCTTTAACGGAGGTTTGCACTAAGTCAATGCTTTCTAATTTAATAATACTCTTTCTTTTCAATTTGTTGACATTGCAAATGAGGTGTCATTAATTTCATGCATTTATTGAAATCATCTGTACTTGTACAGTCAGCACTACCTTCAAAAAGGTTAATATTTATTATCTTAGATGAAGGTTTTCATTGTTTCAGTGTTTTCTAATTTGCTATTATCAAAGTTTTTACAATTGTTTGTCAATGTATATGATGTGTCATAGATTTGATGCATTTATTTAATTTTCAGACTTGCGTTGAGTGCTTACTTCAAAACGACTGATATTTATTATTTTTAGGCGGAGGTTTGCACTGAGTCACTGCTTTCCTATTTGATAATTATCAAATTTTTAACACTTCTTTGCCATTGAACATGATGCGTAATTGATGTTATGCATTTGCTTTATAAGCTGTACCATTTTAAACATGTTCTATGGAATATGTGGGGCTAGGGGTCTGTTTTATTTAATTTTCATGAAATTAGGTTAGAGATATGTATTTGAATTAAACAAAGATACTTTATTGCACCATGTATTCGCGTAGAGTTTTAATATGTTATTACCATCTGCCCAATAAGCACAAGCACAAAACAGTTGAGTTTCCCTTTGTTTCAATTTTTTAAGGTCTTTAAAGAAGTATACTTGACCATGACCGAGAGAAATATGTCTAATTTTCTTTAGTAAATTTCTGTACGGAGTTGAATAATAAACGCTAATAATTATTTACATTAATTACATATCTTTACCATACCTCAACAGCTCTGTGTGATCAAATCATGCTCGCTCAGGACAGCCCATCCTGAAAACCTGCAATGGGGCAGTAACATGGGTGGGGGGGGGGGGGGGGGGGGAGCCTAGAGTCAGGATCTTGCGACTTGGGGCTCCACTCCTAGTCCTTTCATGTCCCCAGACTTATCTTATTCTACTATTAGAAAACGCATGTTTTTAATTGTTAAATGGATGGAAATTAACGTTAACTATAGAAAACGATAGAGGCTTTAATTACTCGGGACGAATGAGCCGGAGCCGGCTAATGGCTCGCCCAACCGTTTAGGACGAATGGCCCGGATCCGGCTCATAAGAGTTTTCAAGAAGTTTTGATTTCTGGCGTGTAACCAGCTTTCCAGTGCGAAGTCATAACCTATTTTCAGTTTGCTTTGACCTCGCCTCTCTTGAAATCAACCAATCATTGTAGACTTTACATTCAGCTTTGGTTGTAGAGGGGGGGGGGGGGGGGGGGGGGGGTCAAAAGATCAGAATGTGAAATGTTCCTTATTTCTATGTGTTAGCTGATTTCGTCCATAGGAGACAAACAACGAAGGTAAGGTATTTGATATTTTACGATCGTTTAGTGCATGGTGTGGCTAATCTTTTCGGAAAATATTGATGCCTAACTCTTCATAACTTGGTTTTGGTGATTATTTTACGAACCTAGTCGAATGCCCAGTCCCCACAGAACAAGGGGAAATAATTTGTCCAGTCCCGAGTGAGTTTTAATTAAGTGCTCCATCTGCAATAAGGAAGGCAACACTGAAACCCCCCCAAAAGAACCAATAAAATGGATATGTTAATCTGCATCTTTGTCGTAATCTTATTTATGAAGTAACTACAACACCCCCCCCCCCCCGCCCCCCCCCCCCCCCCCCCCCCCCCCCCCCCCCCCCCCCCCCCCCCCCCCCCCCCCCCCCCCCCCCCCCCCATTTCCCTGATTGAACTTCAATGGCCCCGTGCAGTATCGGTGGCCAGTTAGCAGTTCCCCACTCTCCCACAGTATCTCTCTTCTTCTCTCTGAAACTCACAGAAACTCCTGAAAAAACCCAAGCGGTCCCTGAAATCTGTTGGCGAGAGAGCCTTCAGTTTCAGAGCACCTGCCATCTGGAACTCCCTCCCTGAAGACCTCCGTAATCAGCCTACTCTTTCTTCATTTAAATCTCAACTCAAGACCTACCTCTTCCAAAAAGCCGTTTCTCTTCTGTAGATCTCTTGCTTAAACAGTCAGTATTACCCTCCACCCCACCACAACCATGGTTGTATTTTGCGCGCGCACGAGCACGCACATGTGTGTGTGTGTGTGTGTGTGTGTGTGTGTGTGTGTGTGTGTGTTATTTATTTATTTATTTATTCTGATTTTGGTGCTTTATAAATAGTGTACTGTAGGGTGAACGAGTTAGCATGAAAGATGGTTGAGAGCGCATTGAGTTGTGTAGCAAGAAATGCGCTCTATAAATATTATATATTATTGTTATCATTTCCTAGAAGTTTCGTTTAGAGTGTTCTTAGCAACGGAAACACGCTCTGTGGAACTTAGGATCTTATTTTTTGTAATAAAAAAACAAGAAAAAGAAACAAAAGAAGAAAAAACTGCATGGCACCAGCCAGTGCAAACCTCCACCATAACAGGCACATGGGTCTATATTCATTAACTTTACAGCCCACGTGCCTACAAAGGGTCAGATGGAAGAGAATTCGGCTAGATGTTTCTACAAACGAGAAATATTGATTTAAATGTTGATTTGCTTGTTGGGCTGTCTTTCTGTTTGTTTGTGTGTCTGCATGCATCTCTCTCTCTCTCTCTCTCTCTCTCTCTCTCTCTCTCTCTCTCTCTCTCTCTCTCTCTCTCTCTCTCTCTCTCTCTCTCTCTCTCTCTCTCTCTCTCTCTCTCTCTCAGCAGTCTATTTGTTTGCATGCAAACGTTTATTAGGTGTGAGTCCCAAAAGTCGCAACACAATGATTTATGGCAAAACCGGTCGATACCCTGTGTGTATTGACAGCACCCTCAAGTCTATGAAATACTCGTTTAAACTTCAAAATATGTCTATTGAGAGATTCCCAAAACAGGCTCACCTAATGATTTTAAACAAGATTCCCGAGCTCTCACGAGGTCATTCCATTTATCATAAGTGGTCATATTCCATTAAAAAATGTTCATATTTTTGGTTGTTCAGAGGTTTGGATAAATGGAAGGGTTGAAAATGAATTTATGCTTTTGAAAGAACTAAAGCAACGAATGTTGGATTGCTTTATGCAAGATTGGAATGCTAAACTTTATGAAAGTGATCGATTTAATACGTATAGATCTTGTAAATCTGTAATTTCAAACAGAAAAGTATCTTTCAGTTATAACAATTAGTAAATTTTGTTATGCTCTTTCAAGGTTTCGTTCAGGACTATGCGATTTAAATGTTAATAACAGATACAACGAAAAACCAAACAAATGTCCATTTTGTAACAAAATAGAAAACGAATTTCATTTTTTGTTTGAATGCCAAAATTACACAAGTTTACGTGAAAAATATAATATACGAAGATACTATTCATATTTAGATAAGGAATGTCTGGTTCACATGTTGCAGTCTGGAAACGACTTGATCCTAAGAAATTTGGCCATATATATTTTTATGCACTCAAAACTAGATAGGAACTTTTAAACGATAATTAAATGTGTGATTTGTCATTGATTTAACTTACGAAATTAGTCGGTTTTATAGCGTGTTGCTGTCTTTTTGAAGTTATTTGTTTCTGAATTCAAATTTCCTCCCTTGCAAGTGGTTACTTTGTGTCTTTAGAAGCAAATTACTTCCCTTTTTGTTGCTGACATCTTTATTTTATTTCAAGAACGTGTAGCCATTGTATACAGGCCGGTGACTTTACAATTACACTTTTCAGAGTTCAGAGTTCAGAGTACAGAGTTCTCTCTCTCTCTCTCTCTCTCTCTCTCTCTCTCTCTCTCTCTCTCTCTCTCTCTCTCTCTTAAAAAACCCTGGTTGTATCATATTATACTGTAGCCATTCTGTTAATGAGGTTTTGTACTGAAAATTCTCTGCCCCTGTCTCGTGCGCTAAAATGTGTGCGCCACCTTCATAAGATTATCGCCCTTGCCTGTCACGAAGTAGCAGTATATAGTCACAGAAAGTTATCTGTTCCTGACTCGTCACTAGGTGGAATGGTCAACTCAGTCCTAAAATGATTGCACTTTCGTGCCGCCATGAAGTGGTATAAAGGCTCATTTAAAGCAAGTAACCAATTTAGATAACCATGGTGTTGAGCGTTTGTGGATAAACGTTCAAATAAAACATACCAAGCTAATTTAGTTCTATGATGATGATGCAGTTTTAGAATCGAAAGAAACTATATTACTTGGTGACTTCAATATTGATTTAATGAAAGCACAGATTCAATGGACACATGTACATGAACATCTTCTTCTTCTTCTGCGTTCCCAGGCCATATGGACATAATGAGTAAGGTACGTATTTGTCCGGTTTTCAGTTTTCACTGGTCTCCCCGCTGCCTACAGCCAACGCACACCGATTTCGGAGGAGCTCAAGGGATAACAAATATTCGGAATTTTTTTTTTTAAAGGCAGGAGAATGGGCCAAGAAAATGTTCAACTAGTTTATAAACCACCACGAATTACTAAAACCTTCGGAAAACTAATTGGCCATAATTATTTATGTTAATGAAAATAAAACATTATTGAACTCTGTTCCCCAGTTACAGGCTGCAGCGATCATAAAGCAATCTGTCTAACCTGGAATAAGAAAGGTTCCAAAATACCCAAAGCTGGACACAAAGCTATAACGTACACATGCTTCTCTAAATTCAATGAAGATTTGTTTCTCTTTGATCTGGTACAGTACCAGCTTTCACACGTCTTTCAATACATTGACCCTGACGAAGGTTTTATACAGTTATAAACACACATAAAAAACATACTCCAATTAGATGTAAATGAGTAAAGTACAACTCCAACCCCCCATGGAATACTAAAGATATTGATAAAGCCAGGAACACTAGAGATAATCATGCTTATTGAATTAAAAAAATAAGAATATCATACTGAAAGAAACAACTTTACTACTAAATAGAATTACTAATACAGTACACCTGAAATGCGATGACAAATATATAGAAAAAAAGACTTTAATGCAATAATCTTAACCCATCTCTTTTGTTGTCCTTGTTTGTTGTTTTAAAAAGCGCAATGCAGACCCAAACCCGTATCGAACGGGATAAGCCCACATGGCATGAACTAAATAAACCGTACAGGGATGCTTCTGCTCTGGTGGTAAAAATCGGAGATCCTATTTCAATTATGTTTGGATCAATTGGGAATGTAATGATCCTTGTCATCATGCAGCGTCTGCCTTCATCCGCGTCCAGTGGTTTTTTTAATGTTCTGGCCGTGTCTGATCAGCTGTTGCTGATAACAGGTCCCCTCAACCCTTTGCTTAAAAAGTTTTTCTGTGTAAAAGTATTCAGGAACCAAGGGGACTGGCAGTGCAAAATGGCCATATTTACAGAATACACTACAGTATCACTGTCATCGTGGATACTCGTGGCACTCACCATGCTCAGAGCTGCCTCTGTGCTGTGGCCTCTTAGCGTCAGCGCCATGTGGACGAAGAGTAAATCGCGAGTTACTGCAGGTATCTTGACTGCCATTCACCTTTTGGTTAACTGCCACTACGCGTACGGGTTTGTAGTTATTCGATGGCGTTTCTGCGGTTGTTGCGCATCGAGTTCATACGGTTGGTTCTATTACATGATCTGGCCGTTGATACGCATGGTCATAGCGTGCTTCCTACCTTTCGCGTTGTTGATTGTCAGCAACAGTGTCCTGTTGTGGGCATTGGTCACATCCGCCAACACAAGAAACGCACGTGTTCCAACAAACCTACGCACCAACCAGGACTCCAGAAAACAGAAGGTGTCTTCACAGACCCTCACCGTGATCGCTGCCAGTGTTTCCTTTGTCCTCCTGACAACATCCAGGTACGTTTTCTTTGTGATAGAAGGGCATATTAACAAGAGAGACCCCATCCAAAATGGACGGTACTTTTTGCTGGGTAAGGTGGGCAATTTCTTGCTTTTCACCAACAGTGCTGTCAACTTCTATTTGTACTGTTTGACTGGCAGCAGGTTCAGAACAGAGTTTAGGATGATAGTGCTGGAATTCTGCAGCATCTGTTGCAAAAAGAAGAAGTAGAAAGTTAGTTCAGAGATGTGCTCTGTCGTCACACAACAATGACATATGTTGGAAAGATTTTAACGTTTGTGAGTTTGTTTTTACTTTAGGGTGCTATTGTTGCATCAGTGAAATCCATTCCCAGCCCACTCCCTTGGGAATTGGTAACTGAGGATTATACCACCGACATAAAATTGAGAGGATTCAATACGATTCGATCAGATAATTGATAGAATTAAAGACATGACAACTGCCATTGTTGTAGCTAGGCTTGCTTTAAACTTATGACAGAAATAACACAAACGATATGCATGGTAATAATGCCCAGGACGTGGTTTATATGAAAACGGTTATATTATTTTCAAATGATACAAAATTGGGTGGCTCAAATAGATGGGAAACAATGTTTGTTTTTCAATAAACAAAATATTTCTAAAGATGGTAATGGTCATTTCTACATTTCTCGGTTAATTTCATTTTTCCGTTTTTGCCTTTCTTACCAAACATGAAGCTGTATTTTATGAACATTTTGAGCTAATTATCTTTGTTCAATAATTAATTGCAGTCATAATAAAGGCCATTATCTAATAGGACCCCCCCCCCCCTATGTACTGCAGTGTTACGCAGTGTTTTGGGCGTTTTTTGTGATGCCATATTTCTGGTTTGGAACCTCAGCGCAGTATGTGTATCACGTGACGCGCAGATGTGTATTGACCGTTTTCGTTCAGTTGAGTTCAGTTGCCATGTTTGTCTTGAATGGGACACAACGTTTTTTTTTGGTCCTCAGCTGTTAGCTTTGGGATGTGGACCGGGGGCAACTCACTTATGTTTTTTGTAAGCTGCTGTTGATGCAGGTTCGTACCTATGGGTTTACTCTCTTGTTATTTCTATGAATACAGTTGTTGCATTCCTTGTATGGAATTCTAATTTTTGGCTTCGTTTGGTGAGTTCGTTACTTGGTTGTGATAGACTTCAAGGTGGTGTGTCAAAGGTATTACTCTTTGTGAATGTTGGAAGAAGTCAATGATAGTTTGCAGGTTCCAAGGTGTTGTGTTGAGTGCGTTGTTGTTTGGTAATAATCAGTTTGTTCCATTTTGATGGTGGTTTGTTCTTTGTTAACAGGAGACTATTTGGTTGGTAAGTCTCGTGGGCTGTTAACACGTACATATTTTGGATAGCTTGTATATGGTTGGTATCGATCATTTCAGCTTCCGTGGCTGGCTAGGAGAGTGGTGTGGCATGGGCCCCATCTCCTTTGACGCGCTGACTATCCTTTCCGTGCGGCGGTCTGGACCAAAGTGACAGAGTCGGCAACACCAGGAAGCACGCGGGCAGACGCGACTTCGTTCTGCACCGGCGGGCCTGGATGAAGAGAAAACGGCAGGAGTGCACTGGGAGCACCTGCGCTATTTACTGCCAGTTTGGTTTGTGGGATTGAGTAGTAGATGAAATGAGTAGTTTTGGATAACTACGAAGGAACCTACTACTTGTGTACTTGTAAATGGAGATGGTTTTGGAAAACTGAAATGGGAGACAATTTGAGGATTAATTAAGAAATTGTGTTATTGAAATAGTTTCCCTTTTCTAGGAATATTAAGAAAAGGCGAAACACCCGAAGGAATTTTATATTTAGTGTGGAGAGTGAACTGATGATGAATGACAATTGAATGTGAAACTTTCTTTTGATTTAATAGTTGACCAGGATTGAATTCTACCTGCTTTTGTGGACTGTTGTTGATTGTTCGTCTGTGTCGTGAGGTGTGGATAATTTGGAGAGAGAGAGAGAGACACGAACATTCTCATGCGCTTGCATAGTCATACACTTTGATTGTTAATGTTGAATATTTCCCCTCACGCACGGGTGTAACATGCAGTACACTGCGGCATTTGTGACAGTCGTGGTTCATTGCGTTTTTCCGTCTTATAGGGGGGTTAGGGTTAGGGTTAGGGTTATTATTCCAAAAAGATAATTAGGTGAAAAGGTTCATACAATACAGCTTTATGTTTGGTAAGAAAGGCAAAAACGGACAAATGGAATTAACCGAGAAACGCAGGGGAGGTGACAAGAGAGGATACAACAACGTTTCCTTTGATCACACCCTGACAGGACACAACGGGCACTGAACGATACTATTTCGTCCAATACAAGTGTGCAAATTAGCTACGTGGAAATATCCATGATATTTCTAATAAAAGCAGTTTTATTCTTTGATACAAATCTTCAAAAATATAGCTAAACGGGCTTTATGAGTTAGGAGACTACATGTTTTTACACCTCCAAGCATAATTATTTCATGTCTTTGAGTTTGCTATAATAATATAGTTTAGGAGGCTATAATTTATACTCCTTAAATCCCCTCCCCTCCACCAAAGCTGCTTATGACACGGCCCACCCCCCACACCCACCCCAACACCGCCTAGCTCTGTGTGAGCAAGAGACAAAGGGAGGCAAACCCAACACCGTCCTCTTATTATTAGACTAACAAAGTCAGAAAATAAGCTTTATACACGCGATGATTAAGATTGTCAATTTATTATTAACATATCCCCATTAACATGTTTGTCAACTGTGTTTCCTTCAGTTCAGGGTTCATCCCTTGGCAGTGGAAGAGCTATTAGTAGTAGCGGTGGCAGCAGCAGGGGTGGTTCCAGGTTTGCTGGGCTGAACGTGTTGCTCTGTTGGGGGGGAGGAGGGCTGCACTTAATTACTTGCTTCTTCTTCTTGGGCTCCTTGGGCACTGTCGTTCCACGGCACAAGAACACCCTGTGTGGAGGGGGGGGGGAAATGTAGGAAGAAACCTCTGTATAACTTCTATATCACAGAGCACGCGCCGCGCGAGAGAGACACTGCCGCACTTTGACCTTTAAAATGGCATTGTCATCACCTGGAAGGTCTTACGAGATAGGGCTGGTGAGGTGGGTGGGTTTGGTTAGGAGGGGCAGTGCGTGCGTGCGTGCGTGCGTGCGTGTGTGCGTGTGTGTGAGTGTGTGTGTGTGTGTGTGTGTGTGTGTGTGTACGTGTGTATGTGTGTGTGCGTGCGTGTATATGTGTGTTTGTGTGTGTGCGTGTGTGCGTGCGTGCGTGCGTGCATGTGTGTGTGTGTGTGTGTGTGTGTGTGTGTGTGTGTGTGTGTGTGTGTGTGTGTGTGTGTGTGTGTGTGTGTGTGTGTGTGTGTGTGTGTGTGTGAGAACGAACGAACGAAATTTTGTTTAATCAGGGTTATAAGGTAAGCATACAATTTGCTTTTTTATGCACTCAGCCCTGAGGCTAATCAAAGGTTAACAAAGAGAGAGAGAGAGAGAGAGAGAGAGAGAGAGAGAGAGAGAGAGAGAGAGAGAGAGAGAGAGAGAGAGAGAGAGAGAGAGAGTGAAGGGGAGGGGGTGGGGTGTCAATCAGATAAATAAGCAAAACCTTGCACACCAGGAATAGAGAGTTCCAGATATCACTTTACATGACCTTACAAAATTCTTGTCGATTTGTTTGGTTGTTGAGCAGCAGATAGATAAATAAGTCACAAAATGAGTTAAGTAAATTTTATACAGAAACAGAGACAGACAGTTAGAAGAGGCCATCCCTATATGAGTGAGACCGACATTCAGTTAAACCCACAGACATTGGTATAATGTCCACGTCGTCTCAGTTTGCCTTGGCTACGTAAGTCTTGTAGATTTTTCTGTATAATATAATATACAGTATATATAAGGAGACAGGCATGGTAAAAGGGCAGTAGCCCGAAATATTTGCTGATTAAAGCTACACCACAGTCGTCCCACTTGTTGTTTTTGTTTGTGGCTCAAGCCACAAACCTATAACTCACTTTGTCGGTCGGTCTGTCTGTCTGTCGGTCCAAAATTGTCGCACATTTTGACAAAATGTCGCACTTCAAATCGAGGCTACACTTCAAAATTAATTGAGGCCGCTCTTTAAAATGATGTATTTTAAAAGCGTACAAAATAATAAACATACGTAATACAGACACTACAACAGACACGACGAGTATGCTGTGCTTCTTTTGATGAGTATAAGTAGGATACATAGTTTTAAATGTTTTCCAAAAGATATAAAAAGTTACGAAATGGTGCAGAGATAACATTCTGGTTTACAGATTAAAATTATTGAAAAGCCAGGGGAGGTAACTCATGATTGGAGTGGTAAAAATAGACCGCGTGCCACAGACTATGGCGAGTTCGCGCTTGTTTCCCCATTGTTTTCAATAATATATAGATACATAAAATGAAAAAGGTTCCTTGAAAACGTGCTGTTCTATAAAGCACAAAATATTGGGCAGCAAGCAACTTGTTTGTTTGTATTATTATTGTGCGTGTGCATGATTGTATATCCATGTGTTTCTGAGTGTGTTTGTGTGTGTGTGTGTGTGTGTGTGCGTGTGCGCGTGCGCGCGTGTGCGTGTGCGCGTGTGTGTGTGTGTGTGTGTTTCTGTGTCTGCGTGTGTGTGCGCAGGTGCGAGCGCGCGCGTGTGTGTGTGTTTACAGTAAATAGATGTAGATATAAGACTCATCATAGTGTGCCTGTTTCTGTAATCTTACTGTCGCGGCCATCATCCCCTGAAGAAGCGAACGAAGAGTTCGCAAAAATTCGGAAATAAAATCCAATAAAAACCACTCGGACCCCTTGCTTGTATTCTTGCTGTACAATGGAACCTCCCTTTACGACCTTGAATAATCAGCCAAGAAAAGGGTCAAGTCGTTCCGGTCACATATGTCCGGAATTAATAGATAGCTGTCAAGTTTATGCATTTGCTTCAAGGGAAGTAAATCTGCGCACCTTGGTCACTTCTAAACTCGCTTCATTCCCTTAGACCACAATTTTGCCCCTGACTTTGCTTTTGTAGTGGTTTGTTGTGGGGGGGACCAATCGGTGTAGAGATTTAAAAAAAAAAAAAAGTCTATATATAACAAAAAAAAATCTGATCTACCACTTCCCTATGTCTAAACCTGAAGTAAAAACCTGTAATCTTCTTTCATTTCTCCTTTTGTTTATGTCTGTGTTGTTTGTGTGCATGGCTGGAGTGATTTGTGAGGTTTTTTTTTAATAATTCAAAATCGTTGCGATGCGAATGAGTTACTAGGGAAAAGTCTTAAAAGGGATGGACGAACAGTAGGAGTCTGGATATGAAGGGGGAACTCGGTGAAATATTTGTTGGGGTCACGTCTTAAGCTGGCGCCACGCACGCGTAAAATCGTATGGGGACGCGAAGCGATTGGGTCACGTGAGTCATGCATGATTCATGTGAAATACTTCCGTCTAACAAATAATTTTGCCATTTCCGCTCACTATGCTCAAGTAGACCCAAGACACGTAGGGGGAAATTCGGACACGTGCGCAAATATTTTCACCTGGTGTGAAGGGCTAAAGATAATAACTCCAGCTAAACAGCTCTTCTTCTTTTCTTTTTTTTTAATGAAACCTCGTGCTCAACTTGAAGGGCAAGACCACAGCCAGACACCTCTCTGCGGTGATGAGCATGGT
>JAGGCT020003919.1:0-10108 GCA_017654935.2 Phymorhynchus buccinoides
TTGTAAAATATCAGTGTGAAAAGAGTAAAACTACCCTGCCAGTTAAAGGGGCGTCTGCACAATAACATCAGGGTGTCAGACAGACAGGGTTCGACTGTATTGTGATTATTTCCCCCTCCATAATATATTGTTATTATCTCAATTTGGATGCAATAATAAAACGAGAGAAAGAAACCAGTGAGAACATAATACTAATAGTGAACAACGAACAGCAACCGTGTTTTTTTTAATGGTGCGTACAACAGAACCACTTTACACGACAGCTGGTTCATTCACCTGCACCATGTGTTGTGGACCTGTACAGTTTCTAGCTGCACAATTTATAGCTGCACAGTTCATAGCTGCACAGTTTATAGCTGCATAATTTATAGCTACACGGCTTATAGCTGCACAGATATAGCTGCCCAGTTTATAGCTGCACAGTTCATAGCTGTACAGTTTATAGCTGCACATTTTATAGCGGTACAGTTTATAGCTGCACAATTATAGCTGTACAGTTTAGAGCTGCACATTTTATAGCTGTACAGTTTATAGCTGTACAGTTTATAGCTGCACAGTTTATAGATGCACAGTTTATATCTGTACAGTTTATAGCTGCACAGTTTATAGCTGCACAGTTTATAGTGGCACAGTTTATAGATGCACAGTATATACAGCTGTACAGTATATATAGTTTCACAGATGAATAGCTGCATAGATTATATCTGTACAGTTTATAGCTGCACAGTTTATAGTGGCACAGGTTATAGCTGCACAGTTTATAGTGGAACAGTTTACAGCTGTACAGTATATATAGTTTCACAATGTATAGCTGCACAGATTATAGCTGCACAGATTATAGCTGTACAGCTTATAGCTGTACAGTTTATAGCTGCATATTTTATAGCTGCACAATTTATAGCTGCACAGTTTCTAGCTGCACAGTTCATAGCTGCACAGTGGGTTTATTACGTAAAAAACCTTTCAATTGCATATCGGTTTTTTAAACAATACAGGGTTACTGTTCTTAATTTCTTAAATGTGTCCATTTCTTCTCAGTTCAGTACATTGTATTAGCCCCTTGACTGCCACCAACGTATCACATACTGACCTGATGACATCAATAATGATGTCATCAGATGAAGAGGAATAACCCTCATGTGCTGTCTTCTGCTCCAACGCAGTCACGAGAGTTATATCCCCAGACCATTTTTTCCAAATTGGCTCTATCAGTTGTTCTTTTTCAATGCATGATTTGCCCAATGAGTTTGTCTTTAATATTTCTCTGGCAGTCAAGGGGTTCTTAACTGAGAAGTGACTTGATCAGCCAATGTGTCCATTACTTTGCTTATATAAACATAAGGACAAGTTTGATGAACAATAAACATTTTGTTTAGCAATAAGAGTTACATCGTATGTTAAATAACTTTAATAAATGATAATAAAATGCAGACTTGAGAGTTCAAAAAGTTGCTTCATTTCAGTTTTATTCATAAAGTAGCATTGTCGTTGTCGTTGAAGTGAAGCCAGTGCTTTGGTGTTCTGGTAGCACATTATAAAATGAGAGGAGCTAGCATTCCACTTACCCGTGGTTCCAGCACCAACTGTCATGTCTTTGAGCATGTCTGGCAGATCGTCAGCAGCAGCCTCTTCTTGCTTCCCCGTTGGGATTCTGCAAAACCAAACATAAAATGCACACAACAGGCAACGGGATTAAGACCGAATATTTCTAAAGTGAAGCAAAAGAGAGAAAGTTTCCTTTTTTCCATCATGAATTGTTCACATGCATTGGATTTATTTGAAATTATATGTGCACAAATATGTTTCTAATGTAAACATATATTTGCTCCTTATAATGTGCGTTGTTTTTATAAATATTCATGCATGGTATAGAGTCGACAAAATGTGTTTAGAATTCAAGTATAGGCTGTGGGTGTTTTGAGTTCCAGTGTTCCATGCATCAAGAACAAAAGATTTGTATGCCCTTCATACCTCGGTTTTGAAAAGGTCAATAATAACATTCATATCTTAGATATGGTCGTCTCTGCAGTCAATCCTTCGATTGTAAATTTACAGGTGTAATTCTTTAAAATACTGCCGACACTTGTTTGCTAACTTAGTCCACATTTAACATATTTGATTAGAATGTGTATAGGAAAGTAGTTAATAAGAAAATAAAGCGCAATCACATATTTGTTTGAGGGAATATACTTTTTTAAGTTATCGTACATCTCAAAGCATGTAACCAAAAGGAGCATTTAGCTATTATGGTCTGATTAACACAGCCCTTTCAGAAAGCACGTGGCAACAGAGTGAATAGCGATGCAATATTATGATTCCAAAACGAAGACACGTAGGAGTTGTGAACAGATGCCGAAACCCATCGATATCACTACTGTGAGGACATGTAGGTTACCTGTGGTGCTCCAGGAGACGACACGCCCAGTCATTTGAGTTGTAGGGTGGGAGGTAAATGTACAGGTTCCCTTCCAAGTCCATAACCACCAGGTAGGGGTTGCCTTCAATGCTATGAGAAAAACAGGGACAAACATAATCATGTTTGTTTCTAATAATAAAACGCATTGTCAAGTTTATAGGATGATTGACTACTTCTTATGGTTTGCTTAGATAAGTGACACAAACTACCAATAAGACGAGAGTAATTTTACAAAACTACATCAAAAACGATTTCAAATTTTGAAAGTATTTGATCAGGACTTTTACAGCAGATGAGGACCCATTTGATTGGTTCTTTTACAGTTGTTATAGCAAAACTACCTAAGCCCGATTTACGCAACTATCCTTTAAATAAGTGTGACTATAATTAATCTAGAATAACTGTTAAAATAGAAAACTAATCTCCATGTAGGTACCCCTACTGATTACATGCAAAAAGAAACTGTCAAAATTTTCAATTTCAAGATCCTTTGACTTTTAAAAAAACCCCACCCAACTAAGTGAATAACCTCTTTTCATATTATCGAGATATAATTATGAGACTCCGAGATATGTGATATTGCACATATTTCCAAACACCATCAATGCATCAGTAAAGAAGACAACACAAGTACGCACAATATGTGCAAATTACTATATGTCTTTCAGATAGGTGAGTAGGCATTTTTATTTGTTATTCTCGAAAGCTGGACAAGAATCTGTTTACGGTGAAGATGCCTTACACTGGAGACATTCTCGCTCAGTCGTAAACGACTTAGGACAGTTGATATTGTGAATGGTCCTGAAGGCCAGCTAATTCACAAGGCTGTAACATGGAAGAGCCAGTACAAAAACAGGTTTGATAGTCACTCGTTCACAAAAGATTAAGCTGAACAAAGATAATCTGATTGTTTCAGTACTGTAAAAAATCATTCGTATATCACTAACTTTCATTTTACTATTGGCCCAAACTTGCGGGCCCATGTCAGCCAATGATGAAAAGCCGTTTGAGTAAATGAAATAAAGGGCCTAGCACGTGAACTACGTACGTGACAATACCACAGGCGTTTCCTGTGCCCACAGGGGAAGGGAGATAAGCGACGGCAGAAGCTCTGTCTTGGCTGACATCGCCCACCACCATGGACACCATTCTGCCCAGACCCAGGTAGCTGGCCCACCCCGCCTCCTCTTTCGGCCTGCACAAAGACATTCCAATTACAGCGAACATACGCTTCAACAAATTCTTCTTCTGCTATTGCTTTTTTTAAAATGACAGAAATGAACGTTATCAAATGTCAGTCTTTTGTTCAATAATGGTTAAATAAAATATTCCCAAAATACGAAATGTCTCAGCTAAGTTATCTTTGATTTACGGTTTTTTTCAATGTTTTTTTTTTAACGAACTAGTTCTAAAATATTTGATCCTTAACTTTTGTTGGAGAATATAGATTGTTAGAGTTATTGGCCTTTGGGCCTGCAGCCATCGACTCCTAGCCATGACTGCACTCAATATAGGCTGGTTCATTCAGCCCTTGGTCTGCAAACAGTCATCATGACTGCGTCTGAAACAGTATACACGGGTAGTAACATGTAAATTAGAAAAAACTGTTAAATTATATTGGCTGTTTATGCTAATTTACATGTTACTACCCGTATTAACCGCTTAAGAGGTACTCATAATTGCCGTAGCAGGAGACTGCCGTATTGTTTTTAGAATAACACACTATCAGCAAGAAGAATACAATTACCTGATAGCTTCTTACCTCTTCATGGCAAAGACATGTACAGTCTCCGTGTTGCTGGCCAGTATGAGGAGACTGTCATCCCTGTTGAAAATCAGGGATGTCACTTCCACTGACCTGCAAACCGGCACGACACAGACAAGTTTCACAATATCTGGCATACCCTTTTTTGCTATGACTGTCCAAGAATGGAGAAAGCGTACAAAATCAGACTCATGCTTTATGTACATA
The DNA here is from genome assembly GCA_017654935.2 of Phymorhynchus buccinoides. NCBI lineage: Eukaryota > Metazoa > Mollusca > Gastropoda > Neogastropoda > Raphitomidae > Phymorhynchus > Phymorhynchus buccinoides. Next base: position 4,389 of record JAGGCT020003919.1, read on the forward strand.
TAAGTCGACCACAAACGAAATATGTCCACTATTATATTGTCGGTTATTGATGCACAAACTACACTGATGCAAGCCAGCAAACTGTGAATGACTAACTGGAAATGCAAGACTTTCTTAATAGTGCAAAGTGCATCAGCTGAAATCCTGCTCATGTCCAACGAAAAGTTATTCCACTGCACATCCAAAATGGAGATGTTCATGACAAGACTAGTGTAACAAAGGTTCAAATGTATTTGCGTTATGCTGCTTTATAAATATGTTAGTGTTACTACATACAAACGACTTAGTTTACAAATGCTGATATTTCACATTAAAGGCTTATTTCGGTTGTTAATATATTTAGTTACACATTATGCTTTGTATTACATTGCTAATGTGTGGAAATCAGTGTGTCTGGCCAATGTGAATCCATTATTACCTTGTCACGCCTCTCCTGAATTCATGGACAGGTTCTCCTGTCAGGACTCTGAAGACTCTAATGACGGTACCCTGAAACAGCAACAACAGCGAAATTCTCACTCAGCAGTCAGTGATCTGGACATCGATACAATTTCCTAACTTTAAGATAGAAAACTAAGCTATTGCTCGACATATAGTACATATGAATGTGTGGTAGACAAGCCTGTAAAAACTTGGCAAATGTTAATTCGACTTATTATAAATTGTTGATCCTCTCGTCTCACATTATTATTATTATTATTATTATTATTATTATTATTATTATTATTATTCTTTCATGTGATCATGTTGTTCATCCCTTTTTTCTTCTTCTTTTTGAAACTCCTAACTTGCTCAAATCATATATTGGTCATGGTGTATCTAAATGCTGATTGGAAATGTTTGGAAAATGTTTATGTGCTGTTTATGTTCCGTCTCATAAAATTTAAATTGTGTAATGTGTACGGGCACGATATAAGCCGAAGGCTTGTTGCTGCCCTTTATTCTCATATTTATTATTTTGTTACGTTATAAGGAAGAAATAAAGAAGTTTAAACCAAAACATAAACAGTCACTGTCCTCTGTACTGCTTGCTAGTATTCATGATCTGGAGGGTGATGTGAAAACAAATGCAACCCACAAAATCGTCAATAAAATAATCAATAATAAATCTATCACATTTTTCTGTGTTGATGTTAATTTTGTTTTTGTAGCTGTTCTCTGTCTGTTTATTCATAGTGTTAAAAAATTATGAAAAATATGAATTAAAAATATATATATTAAAGCTAACCCATTCTTAGAAAAGTCCCCTTTTGAGGGGTAAAAACACATTTGCAGAAAATTTCAATTGTCTGAAAACTATCTGTTTTTCAAAATGACTCTCTTTTTTTGCCCTGAAAATTGAAATGCAAGACTGTACTGTATATTCCGACTTTTTGAGCCCACATAATTATGAATAAAGATTTGGTCCGGATCCCACAGAAATTGAAATTGCATTATGAAGACGTCGAAGTTGCGAAAGCGTTTTTGGACCTCCAAATTTAAGACATTTTCTGAAAATGTGGTACCATAGAAAATGTTAATTTCTGGAAGACACACACAAATCTTGGGAAAACAAAGCGGTGTATTCTTTCATGATTTGAATCTTTTCAAATCCGAAAAACAAAATGATACCTTGATTATTAAGAATGTTAGTACCAATTTAGTGAGTGGGTTACATTTGTTCTGAGTCACCCTATATTATTGTGGTAAAACGAAAGTAATAAAGAGCAATAACTTATCTGCCATGTTCCCTATCAGCAGTTGTCTTTTTGTTATTATTTGTGAAAGACGTTTCCGAGTCAGGAAGTAAACTAGCTTTACGCGTGCACATAACAAGCTACTGACTCCTATGTACAATGTGTTTGTATGTAAAAGATATTCTTCTGTTTTCCCTGCAAATTTGTTCAAAGTTTATGCCTTTCTTTCACATTTGATGCATGGCTATTTTATTGCGTAAATTGGTTAGCTAAGCAAACTATATTACGCTCAATATATGAAAGGCCGAACAAAGAACGCTGAATGGGAGGAACAAATAAGAACGTTACCCTTTCAGAAGCAGTGGCGATGTTTTCAGCGCTGTTGCTGAAGGCCATTGCTGCGATTTGGGACTGGTGAGCATGAATGGTCACTGCCGTTTTCTGCACCTTGCTCAACATGATCAGTGAGCGAATCTGTGATTAACAACAGCGCACAGTCAATAATGTAGAATCTCTTGTAGCACAATATAATATCACACTATGTCACAATGTATGGGTTTGTAGCCTCAACGCATATTTGTTTCCACACACAGTTCAAAATCTGAACACGTTAAGTGTTCTTGTTGCACTGTATCGTTATTGTATTGATTGGTGACACTGGAGAATTAAAAACATGCTACTTAAACCCAAATCTCTTGCCTTGGCATAAGGCTGTGTCAGAACAATTTACATAAGCTAGAACACCAAGGCTACATCAAAATGTTATGCTCTGCATAGCTATGCGGGGATTTTCTCAATTAGCCATGTGACAAGCTCCTAGCATAACATATCATCAGTCTCAAAAATCTCCGAAGTCGCAGTGTGGGTGCCCACGTGGCGGGGCAATCCCAAGTACGGTCACACACGCTAAATGTTCTCATCCCTAGTTTGCATACCACAGTGGTCAAGTGCTTCGGCTGTTGTTGGGGTGATCCCTGGAGTCTTTTAAGCCAGGGAACAACAAAAACAACAACAACAACAAACCAAAATCTGAACCAGAATCCAAGCTATTCATTTAATAATAATAATAATAATAATAATAATAGATACATTAATATATCGAGTTACCTCAAATGAGACGCAAAGTGCCTTTCACAATCAATTTTACATCAACAAGTAGATAACAAAAATTAACTCTAAAAGCAATTACAGCTAAAAGTGGCAGCCTTGTGTTTCTGTGTACTTGCTTCTACTAAATCTACATTGGAAAAAACAACAACTATCAAATGTTCCCTAGTCTTACCTGACGTTTAAGCGATTTAATATCATTTTGTTTAAATCTACATTTATTATGCCTTTTAAACAACAGCAAAAAACATAATAAACAGGCGTGACACTTCCTTTACCCAGTCGTAGGCATATTATTTTTACACTTATTTACGGTTAAGATATTTCAACACTTGGATGAAAACAAACGACCATTGTCATAGACAAATAGCAAACAGGGCTATGATAAAATATTCGTTTTCAATATACCAATCAGCATCGCAGATGCCCTTATTAAAAAAACAAAATAATTTTCATTACAAAGTTAGCTCATTGAACACTGGCCGATAGCTTCCCTTTACAACCGTTCAACACGAATGTACACTGGCCTCTGCAACTAGGGTTATTAACGCCCTTGACAGTGAGAGTGAATCACTTGTTGGTCAGGGCGGAAAAGGAGCATTCACTCTTGCGAAAAGGCAGCCAATTTAGTGGCCTCAAATAGGGTTATTGGCGAGAGTTATGTCCCTTGTTTGGTCAGTGCGCAAACCATCTCCACCCACCCACCAAGGGCATTCACTCTTGCAAAAAGGTGTTCTTTGCAGTAGCCATATAGTGTTCAAGCATTCACACTTCACAACTCAGCCCCCCCCCCCCCCCGAAACCATGCAACCCAAACTGGTATAAAAGTATTCCTCTTCGGTCCCTTAATAGTTTTCAACCAATGAAATCACTTCTAGTCTATTTTTAGGACAGCAATGAATGCAAATGAGTCACAACCCCCCCTTTTTTTTCTTTCTTCGTTTTTTTTTCTTAATCCTCTTTGTCATACTTTTTCTAAAATCTGCTAATAATAAAAAAATTACTTAGGAGTTATAACATATGCTAGCTTTTATTATAAACAATACAGCAAAGTTTCAAAACTGTGCGGTTAAACATTATATTTTAAATAATTTTTATGTAATGATGCAAACCTGCACTCAATAAGCTTGACGCAGTACGAATGCTCACAACGAGTGAATAAAACTTACACCGACACAAAATCATACTTTATGCAGATCCTTGTGGGCGATGAGGTTAACAGAGGGTGTGTTACTGCTACACATATCTGTATGCTAAAAACAAAACCGGGGATTTTACTGGTGTTGTACTGCCTTCGGGTATTGCCTCCGTATTGTTTCCCACCATCTTGTATTTACAAATGTCCCATATCACTATGTTCCTATGACCGAGAGGACGTAAAACACCATTTTTCATTCATTCAACTTCACCGACCCAATAACGCAACTTTGTTGCTTCTTACTCCATCTTAAAACGCATCCCAAATTCCACTGACCCCCCCACAGCGCTGGACCAGCTTTAATGACTGCTCTGTCGCTGCAGCGAAGGGTAGGCCACTTGGCGGTCAGTGAGCCATGGCCATGACACCAGAGTCCAGGGCCTTCTCACGTAGCCAGAACTTTAGCTCGAGCTCTGTTGACGACGGCTATGCTGTCTTTGAAGCACTGCGCCAGCGCTGGGGGAAAATGAAAGTAATAAATAATGATAATGGAGGAAAATTGAGATAGCGACCCATCCTACTATAGTAGCTACAGTGCGCTTTACACAGATTGAAATGGAATAAAACATGAAACAAAAACCCAATACATTATCAACAAAACAAATAACCGGTCAGACTTCGTCACATCAAAATCTTTTAAAAGTCGTAGATCTAAGGTGTCTTGTCATCAAAGATTATTATAGGCAAGGGCAGAATATAGCATGATATTGGGATACGGGTTTTCATTATCGCAGCATATTAGTAAAAAATTCATTCTGAACCTGCCGTCGTTGGCAGTGGCAGTGTCCCCGACTAATGGTCTGGAGGACTCACACAGGTTCGAATCCCATCCGAGGCGAGTTTTTTCTTGTTGTCCTGACCGCTACCAAGAGTGATTAGCCATGGGGCTCAATGTAACCACGCAGTCGAGCTGCATCCATTTGACGTTTGATTCGAGAGTGTTTTGCTCTATTTTTCATGCCTACAGGTGTCTGTAGTTTCCCGCTTGCTAACATCGTATGAAGGAAGCGTAAGTACAGCCGACATCTAGTCTCAGACCAATACGATTCCAAAGGCACCATCATCATCATCAGCATCTAATAATCACTGCTTTATTTCCATACAACATCAAGAGAACATGTTCTCAATTACGTGACCTTGCTATTTGCACGCTCTGCGTCATGATTAACACACATACACACACACACACACACACACACACACACACACACATCACACAAACACTCACACAAATACACACACACACACCACCACCACCACCCCCACCACCACCACCACACTACTTCGCAATATTTTTGTTTACACAGTATTGCCGCGAGCCCTCCCTTCACAACAGGATCGATCAAAGAACATTGTGTCTATCCGCCTGTGGTACCTGAAATGATCACAATTCAGAGATACACTATTGCACAATGCATTTTTCCATAAAAATCTCTAAAGCCCCAGTACATTCCTTACTCGTCTCTAGTCTCTTTTGTTAGTGTTTGTCGGTGCTCGTGTACTACAACATGACTTGTGGTTCTGGTGTAACCTTCCATCTGTTGAGACAAGAGAGACAGGAAGTTTGGGAAATGAATTTTTTTTGTATGCTAGTCTGTCGTTTCGACAATGATTGGCAGATAGCAGAGGCGGCAGATACTATTCTGGCGGCTGGGAGAGAATTTGGTTACGTGAGTCTTCTTTTAAAATACAAAAAACAACAAAGAACATAATAACAGGAACAGCAACCTGTATTATTA
>JAGGCT020003920.1:0-10103 GCA_017654935.2 Phymorhynchus buccinoides
GATCTCACGTGATCCTATGGGGGCTCATTCGGGTAGAACACCCTTGCTGAGAGATTCCCCGGCCCCGACAGGCCAGAGGACAGGTGTTAATACGCTGGGTGGCTTCCTTGGCCTACGAGAGTAGCCTAGGATACCCGTGATCTTTTTCGGCTTTGGGCTTAACCCCAATCGATTTATTGAAGTGGGTGATAGCTAGAACCAGCTGTCGAGTCCACTCGAAATGAGGCTATTGGTCAGGAACTTCATTGGCTCAGTCCCTAGGGAGGGGTGAGAGGTAGGATGAAGTCGAAAGCTTTGAGGCCTTGGGTGTTCCTGTACACCCAGAGGGGTGACATATAGTGTCAGCCAATGCTGGACATTCTGTCAGGAGGTGGTCGAGTGAGGTGTCAGCTCCACACTCACATGTGTCGCCGAGGAGGGCAGTCGTTTGGCAGTTGGTTCCGATTTGCATCAGCAACGCCGGCCGTATATAGATGGCAGAGCCATACAGTATCATAATGGTGGCCGAACATACTAATGGTGGCCGGAGATATGACATTTTGGCGCTTTTAGCGTTACTCCGAACCTGGGAAGGCCACATATGGGACATGTATAATGGTGGCCGCCAGCACCTCACCTCTTTTATAGTCCGGGGCAATCTCGGTATTCTCGGTTTGCCCAGGATAACTGCGGGACTGACAGTAATCTTTCATGTTGTCAATTCAGGCTTTGTGAACATAGGTACGCGTACCTTGCTCACGACTTCAGTCTGTGACAGTTTCAGATCGAAAGGCTTTCCGGTCTTGGTGGCCGACTTTGCAGCTCTGTTTGCTAAGTCGTTTCCCTTTATTCCTGAGTGGGAGGGGAACCACATGAGTGTCAAGTCTGTTCCTTTGCAGATAACTTGGTGTGCCCGAAATAGGATTTCCATCTGCATTTCCTGTCTGTTTCGGGTTCCCGCATTTTCCAGGGCTTGGAGAGATGATTTAGAGTCTGACAGTATGACAACTCCTATAAGGGGTTGTGGCATATTGTTCACAGTGTTGCATGCCATAGGAATGGCCAGGAGTTCGGCTGTGAAGATACTGACTCCTTTGTTTATTGGGTAATTTTTGGTGGATTTCACCCATCATCTCGCGGATCACGACAACCGCGCTGCCACTTCTCTCGATCTTGTATGGACAGAGTCCGTCCATGTTATGATTTGGATGTGTATGGTGGGGTTGGTATCTGTTCGCTGTACCATGGCTTTGGCCAATGGCGTGCCAAGCGTATTATTAGTGGGTCCTGAATCTTTTGCGTGGATACTTCTCTCCACCAATCAACCCCCGGGATGTGATTTTTCATCCTATGGCGGCTCCGAGTTCCGTGTACAGGGAGGGTTTGTCCCAGATGAGGGTTGTGATTCCATTTTCCTCCCCTACGCTCTCATTACCTCCACGCTTCGGCGACTCTTTTTTAGTGGCTTCCCTGCTACGATGGGGATTGATCGCGCTCGCTCGTGGTACATTTGGCAGTGCTCCCAATTAGCGTCACTCAGTCTGTGAGCGGAGGGATTGCATTCAAGCCGAATGTTGTACTGGTTGATCGGCATGGGTTTCTTTTCTTGTGCCTGCGCAGGGTAAGTCTTCGTTTTCGTCTGTCCCGGGGGGTCCCTCGGTGTGTGGTGTGAGGATTCGTTTAGGATTGGTACAGTGACAGTATTGTGGGGCGTAGCGGGTGATGCGGGGTTTATGGTTCTCACGTGGGTGGAGCTTCAAAGTGTGTGAAGTGCACGGGTTCTTCGGAGTTGGTGAGCAAGTTGGGGTTGCTCGGTAGACGGGGAGCCACCCCTGCCTCTTGGTATAGGGGGGGCCAGGGGGCTTGATCGTGATTGGGTGGGGTAGTCCGAAGGCCCGTGGTTTGAAGGGCAAGACAGATTCAGGCCGGGTCTTTGGTGCTAGCTGGTGTTGCGCTAGCTTGTTTGTCAGTGGCATTGATAGAGGGATGCCTTTTCGTGTCCGTTTATGTTAGGTTTTGGAGCATACAAGCGCTTTTGCTAAGATGCCGCATTAGTAGTTTTGTGGGCGGTGGATTCAAGGGTGCCGCTTGTAGAAACTTGAACGTTGTTGCCGAGCGCCTCAAAAGGTTAAATGTTTTATGTCCTCTCGGACAAGAGCCATACGGGTACATAATAGGTGGGCCGGAATGACATTTTGGCTTTTTACGTTCTCTCGACCTGGGAAGGCCCTATCAAAACTGCGGACAGTATACCCCATCCGTGGTGCTGCCCCAAGCAACCATCACCAATCATCTCTACTCATAGTCTCACCCGGCCGGTCACGTCGCCTTTAAAGCCTACTATAGGCTGCCACTGTCTGTTAGAATTAATCACTGGTTGGACATTAGCTTGTACGAAAGGGCCAATAGTAAACGAGAGCCCTGTACTATATAATTAAATGATATTCTACAGTATGTGAATATCATGCTACAGTTAACTTAGTGCTCTTCGTGGAAGCACTATTATGACTCTCGAACGACTGGGGGGACCTTGCACCGGCTCTGGTGCTGCAGGCAAAGGTATTGGTTGGCCCTTGGGGACCTTCCTTCAATGAATATTCGTTAAACCGTTTTCTGGTTGATCGATTCTATTAATGGATTGTAAATATGACTCAGATGCAGCATCTACAAGCTGGAATGCGTCGAAACGTAAGGTAACTGTCAAACCTGGACGAAATTGTCACGCTCTGCCTTATCATAAATGATAGCGTGGGACTAGCGGTATGTGGGAACAATGTTAGGCTTCTGATGATGTAATATCTGGTATTGCGTCACCACGCGTTCTTTTCTGTCCTCTTATTCGTCATCATCATCATTCTTTTTTACCAGTCGCGAAGCGAGACTGGTATAGATAGTGTTTCTTTTTGTTTTTTGTTGAATATATTTACTGTTCACTCTTTGATTTTGTTTCAAAAATAGTTAGAGTGAACAGTTTGAATGAGCTGTAGTGCTTGCTCAGTTGCTGCACGTCGTCTTCGGGAAAAACTAAATCGAATGAAAACTTGTCTCCTCCAAGAAATAGATCTAATGTCCCAAATGTGACTAGCCCTCTCACGGCTGCATACGCCAGATCTGACCGATTTTTTCTTTACCATTGGCTCCCGTAGCCCCCGATTGCGCCCGCCGAATGAACGCCAGCGTGTGTGCGGTGTATTTTTACCTCTATGAGATAAGTAGTGGCTCCTAGCCGGAAGTAGTCCTCAGCGTAGCCAATCAGAATCGTTTGTTTGTCCGCCATTGTGAATTTTAATTACGAAACTAAGTGCATGGATTTGTACATCGATTTCTCGGCAAATATGTATATTTACACCCTCCTGCTCTATTTCTCCTGGTTCTTTGGTCGTGGTTGTAGGATAGGGTTGGATATGGGTTATGGGTTAGATGTGTACAGTTCGCATGCGAGAGGTAGATATTTAATGACAGGTACTTATTTATCATAACACCGGTCTAGTAGTTTCACTTTCACTTTTCTCCCTACCCACAATGCAATATACTAAGTTAGTTCTTCCTGTACCTGAGTCTCGCTGGTCTGTTTTTGGTTTTTACAGCAAGGGAAAGCACCCACTAGTCTTTTTGAACATGATTTTTCGAAGTCAGCACCACCCCAACTTTTTTTCCTTCTTCCTCCACGTGACGTGAAGCAGTATTGACTCGGCGCGATGCTCGGAGCGCCATTACGGATTTTTTTTTTAATTCCAATTCATGGTTTGTTGTGTGACAGTGTGTTAGCTTTGGAATGAAAATATCATCATTGGTATTCAATATGCATCTTTCAGAAATTAAATGTGAGTTAGGCTTTAGTCTGGGTGATTTTTTTAAATAAAAGATTTGGTGTGACGTTCGGAGTTACTTCCCATCACTTGGTATTCAATATAGATTATCGGTTCGATTGATCAGAGTGAGAGGGCTAGATGAAGTAGATCTAGTGAGGTGAACATTTCTCATGTTTCTGTGTTATGTGGTGTGTTTTGTGTAGTCTAGTAAGAGAGTAAAGTAATGTGAATTGAAGATTTCTTTGTTACGTTGTTTTTGTGTGTGAAGATTTCAAGTGTTTCTGTGTTATGTGGTGTGTTTTGTGTAGTCTAGTAAGAGAGTAAAGTAATGTGAATTGAAGATTTCTTTGTTACGTTGTTTTTGTGTGTGAAGATTTCAAGTGTTTCTGTGTTATGTGGTGTGTTTTGTGTAGTCTAGTAAGAGAGTAAAGTAATGTGAATTGAAGATTTCTTTGTTACGTTGTTTTTGTGTGTGAAGATTTCAAGTGTTTCTGTGTTATGTGGTGTGCTTTTTGTAGTCCAGTAACTTTAAGTAACTGAGTAAGAGAGTTACAGTAATGTAAATGTTCGCTTCAGTTAGCAAGAGAGTAAAGTAATGTGAAGTGAAGATTTCGTTGTTATGTATTTTTTGTAGACTAGTATAGAGTAAGGTAATGTGGTGAAGATGTATGTGTTAGATCTATGTATTTTTTGTTGGGTTGTAAGACTCTTACTAAGAGAGTAAAGTAATGTGAAGTGAAGATTTCGTTGTTATGTATTTTTTGTAGACTAGTAGAGAGTACGGTAATGTGGTGAAGATGTATGTGTTAGATCTATGTATTTTGTGTTGGGTAGTAAGACTCTTACTAAGAGAGTAAAGTAATGTGAAGTGAAGATTTCTGTGTTACGTATTTTTTGTATATACTATGAAGAGAGTAAATTATCCAAAACAAAATCATGAAAAAGAACAATCAAAAGAAAGGGCACATCAAGAGGCCGCGAGGCCCTGAGCTGCTGCCTTAAAAAGCCTGACCTGACCTGACCTGACCTAATAGAGTAAATTAATGTGAAGTGAAGATTTTTAGCAGGTGTTGTGTGTGTGTGTGTGTGTGTGCCCTGGTGGTGTGTGTGTCGTGTGGGTACTGTGAGCAGGTTGGCGTGGTGTAGCTTTGATTCATAACGTCGGTTCCCCTCATTATTTTCACAACTGTCCTCTCTCTCTCTCTCCTCTCTCTCTCTCTCTCTCTCTCTCTTCATCTATCTCTCTCCCTCTCTCTCTCTCTGTCTCTGTCTCTATCTCTCTCTCTTCTCTCTCTCTCTCTCCTCCTCTCGCTCTCTCTCTCTCTCTCTCTCTCCTCTTCGTCTCTCTCTCTCTTCTCTCTCTCTCTCAGTCTCACTCATTCTCTCTCTCTATCTTGCGAAAGTTGGTATTGTGCGTTGTGTGTCATGTCTGTATCTGTGAAATGAGATATTATATGAATACATTTTCTTTTAATTTGTTTTACATTAAATCTATTTGTTCTTGTTGGTTTTTAAACCCGTGAGTGCGGTGAATACGAGTATGTCTTAATTATTTGCTTTTATGAGCGTGTTTCTCTATTTTTGAATGTTTGTGAACCTTGTGTGTAGTACTACCTATATGTATACTTTACTTTTGCGGTCATTGTGAATGTGTAACTTGAAAATTGATATTTTTAATGTAATCTGATTGTAAATTGTTATTTTATGATGTATAAATTATGTATTTTATGTATATTTAGTTTTAAATGTTGTGTGTGTTGTGTGTGTGTTGTGTGTGTGTGTGTGTGTAGTGTGTGTGAAGAGAGTGTGTGTGTGTGGTGTGTGTAGGTTGTGTGTGTGTGTGTGTGACCCTGTGTAAGTTAGTGAAGGCCAGTAGGGCGATGATTGTAAGCTGTTGTTTTTAATATGAATAATTTTAGGGCAATTGTAAAGCGCTTAGAGCCTTAAAGATGAAGCGCTATATACATTTTCTTAACTAAATAAATAAATAATACATTTTTGTGTTAAGGGCCATCCCACACGTCCACTAAAACCGTACGACTGTACGATACGATTCGATCACGTGATCTCGAAGCGCGAATCAAATTTTGTTCTTGGAGACCACGTGATCGAATCGTATCGTACAGTCGTGCGATTTTTAGTGGACGTTGTGGGCTGTCCCTTTTCTTTTTTTCTGTTTTTTTGTTTTAGTAGTAAGAGAGTAAAGTAATATGAAGTGAAGATTTCTGTGTTACGTATTTTACTTTGGTAGTAAGGGAGTAAAGTAATATGAAGTGAAGATTTCTGTGTTACGTATTTTACTTTGGTAGTAAGAGAGTAAAGTAATATGAAGTGAAGATTTCTGTGTTACGTATTTTACTTTGGTAGTAAGGGAGTAAAGTAATATGAAGTGAAGATTTCTGTGTTACGTATTTGACTTTGGTAGTAAGAGAGTAAACAGTAATATGAAGTGAGGAGATTTCTGTGCGTTACGTATTTGACTTTGGTAGTAAGAGAGTAAAGTAATGTCGAAGTGAACGAATTCTTTTTGTAGTAAGAGAGTAACAGTAATGCGAAGTGAAGATTTCTGTGTTATGTATTTTTTTCTATTGTAGTAAGAGAGTAAAGTAATGTGAAGTGTATGTTATGTGGGTTTTTTCGTAGATAGTAAGAGAGTAAAGTAATGTGAAGTGAAGATTTCTGTGTTATTATATTTGTTTTCGTAGTAAGGGAGTAAAGTAATGTGAAGTGAAGATTTCGTGGTGCTATTGTATTATTTTTGTAGTAAGAGAGTAAAGTAATGTGAAGTGAAGATTTCTGTGTTATGTATTTGTTCTAGTCGTAGTAAAAGAGAGTAATGTGAAGTGAAGATTTCTGTGTAATGTGTAGTAGGAGAGTAAAGTAATGTGAAGTGATGATTTCTGTGTTATGTATTTTTTGTAGTGTGGGGGGGTGACAAAAGAGAGAGTAAAGTAATGTGAAGTGAATATTTCTGTGTTATTGTATGTTTTGTAGTGAGAGAGTAAAGTGACTGTGAAGTGATGATTTCTGTGTTATGTATCAGTTTTTGTAGTGAGAGAGTAAAAGTAATGTGAAGTGATGATTTCTGTGTTATGTATGTTTTTGTAGTGAGAGAGTAAAAAGTAATGTGGAAAGTGATGATTTCTGTGTTATGTATGTTTTTGTAGTGAGAGAGTAAAGTAATGTGAAGTGATGATTTATGTTTTATGTATGTTTTGTAGTGAGAGAGTGAAGTGATGTGAAGTGATGATTTCTGTATTATGTTTCTTTTTTTTTGTAGTGAGAGAGTAAAGTAATGTGAAGTGATGATTTCTGTGTTATGTATGTTTTGTAGTGAGAGAGTAAAGTAATGTGAAGTGATGATTTCTGTGTTATGTGTATGTTTTGTAGTGAGAGAGTAAAGTAATGTGAATTGATGATTTCTGTGTTATGTATGTTTGGTAGTGAGAGAGTAAAGTAATGCGAAGTGAAGATTTCTGTGTTATGTATGTTTTGTAGTGAGAGAGTAAAGTGATGTGAAGTGATGATTTCTGTTTATGTTGTTTTTATGTATTTTTTTGTAGTGAGAGAGTAAAGTAATGTGAAATGATGATTTCTGTGTTATGTATGTTTTGTAGTGAGAGAGTAAAGTAATGTGAAGTGATGATTTACTGAGTTAGTGGTGATTTCTTTGTTATGTTTTGAAGTGAGAGAGTAAAGTAATGTGAAGTGATGATTTCTGTGTTATGTATGTTTTGTAGTAAGAGAGTAAAGTAATGTGAAGTGAGATTTCTGTGTTATTTGCTTTGGTAGTGAGAGAGTACAGTAATGTGAAATAATGATTTTCTGTGTTACGTATGTTTTTGTAGTGAGAGAGTAAAGTAATGTGAAGTGATGATTTCTGTGTTACGTATTTTACTTTGGTAGTAAGAGAGTAAAGTAATGTGAAGTGAAGATTTCTGTAGTTACGTATTTTACTTTGTTGTAGTAAGAGAGTAAAGTAATATGAAGTGATGATTTTTGTGTTACGTATTTTACTTTGGTAGTAAAGTAATGTGAAGTGAAGATTTCTGTGGTATGTATTTTTTGTAGTGAGAGAGTAAATTAATGTGAAGTGATGATTTCTGTGTTACGTATTTTACTTTGGTAGTAAGAGAGTAAAGTAATGTGAAGTGAAGATTTCTGTGTTACGTATTTTACTTTGGTAGTAAGAGAGTAAAGTAATATGAAGTGAAGATTTTTGTGTTACGTGTTTTTACTTTGAGTAGTAAAGTAATGTGAAGTGAAGATTTCTGTGTTATGTATGTTTTGTATTTTTGTAGTAAGAGAGTAAAGTAATGTGAAGTGATGATTTCTGTGTTTATATTTTTTTGTAGTGAGAGAGTAAAGTTATGTGAAGTGAAGGATGAAGTCATGTTAGTGATGATTACTTTGTTATTTACTTTTTGTAGTAAGAGAGTAAAGTAATGTGAAGTGATGATTTCTGTGTTACGTATTTGTACTTTGTAGTGAGAGAGTAAAGTAATGTGAAGTGAAGATTTCTGTGTTATGTATTTTTTTTGTAGTGAGAGAGTAAAGTAATGCGAAGTGAAGATTTCTGTGTTATGTATTTTTTTCTAGTCTAGTAAGAGAGTAAAGTAATGTGAAGTGTGATGTTATGTAAAGGGTTTTTTTCGTAGATAGTAAGAGAGTAAAGTAATGTGAAGTGAAGATTTCTGTGTTATGTATTTTTTTTGTAGTGAGAGAGTAAAGTAATGTGAAGTGATGATTTCTGTGTTATGTATTTTTTGTAGTGAGAGAGTAAAGTAATGTGAAGTGATGATTTATGTGTTATGTATGTTTTGTAGTGAGAGAGTAAAGTAATGTGAAGTGATGATTTCTGTGTTATGTATGTGTTGTAGTGAGAGAGAGTAAAGTAATGTGAAGTGATGAGTGGTGATTTCTGTGTTATGTATGTTTTGTAGTGAGAGAGTAAATTAATGTGAAGTGATTTATGTGTTATGTATTTTTTGTAGTGAGAGAGTAAAGTAATGTGAAGTGATGATTTCTGTGTTATGTAGTATTTTTGTAGTGAGAGAGTAAAGTAATGTGAAGTGATGATTTCTGTGTTATGTATTTTTTTGTAGTGAGAGAGTAAGGTAATGTGAAGTGATGATTTATGTTTTATGTATGTTTTGTTAGTAAGAGAGTAAAGTAATGTGAAGTGATGATTTCTGTGTTATGTATTTTTTGTAGTGAGAGAGTAAAGTAATGTGAAGTGATGATTTGTGTGTTAGGTATGTTTTGTAGTAAGAGAGTAAAGTAATGCGAAGTGAAGATTTCTGTGTTACGTATTGTTGGGTTTCTAGTCTAGTAAGAGAGTAAAGTAATGTGAAGTGAATATTTCTGTGTTATGTTGTTGTTTTTTTGTAGTAAGAGAGTAAAGTAATGTGACGTGACGTGAAGTAATGTGAAGATTTCTGTGTTACGCAGCCCCCACCCTTTTTCCTCAACAACAAACATTATGTCGCCGAGCGGCAGCTAAATTTCTTTATTTGTCTACCTAGCACTCATCAGCACCACCAGTTGATAGGTACTTAATGGTTCAAAACATGTTTCAATAGGGGTGTGAACATTAATGTCATTAGTCCTTTATTTCATGCCCAGATTGCATTATTTTTCTTTTCGGATTAAAAACGTTTCCGGAGTGAGCATGCCCCCAGACTCCCCCAGAGAAGGGGTCAAAGTGCTTCGACACGAATCGATCAATATTAATATGCCCCACACCCATTAAAAAAAATAGGCCCGGCCCTGATTAGGGAGTAAAGTAATTTGAAGTGAAGATTTATGTGTTCTGTGTTGTTGTTTTTTGTAGTAAGAGAGTAAAGTAATATGAAGGGAAAAGGGATTTATGTGTTCACTAGAGTTACTGATTTTTGTATTAAGAGAGAATACAGTAACGTGAAGTGATGATTTCTGTGTTATGTATTGTTTTTTTTTTGTCATAGTAAGAGTAGAGTAACGTAATCATGTAGTGAAAAACAACAACAAAACTTGTCTCTTTCGAACGTGCAGATGATGACGGCTCCCATGAGCGTGAAGACAAGGTGGCTCTCATCACGGGGGCTGCCCAGGGCAGTGGAAGGGTTGCCCGAACCCTGCTGGAAACACGGTGCCAAGTCAGTCAGGGGGGGGGGGGGAGAGAGAGAGAGAGAGAGAGAGAGAGGAGAGAAGAGAGAGGGGGTAGGGAGAGAGAGAGAGAGAGGAGAGAGAGGAGAGAGAGAGAGAGAGAGAGAGGAGAGAGAGAGAGAGAGAGGAGAGAGAGAGAGAGAGAGAGAGAGTTAAGTAATGAAA
>JAGGCT020003921.1:0-10072 GCA_017654935.2 Phymorhynchus buccinoides
ACGGATTTTCATTCGTGTTATTAGAATCTGATCAATTCTATTTTTACATTACTATGTCAAGGAAACCTGAACCTCTTAAAATCAATTTAAAAGAAAATCTAAAAAGGAACTTTATTTTTTCACAAAAATGTTACGTTCTTGGCCTACATTTGGGGAGAGTCACCCAGCTCTGTAGTGCTCTCCCATTCTCCGGCAAATAGACACCCGTGCGTGAGGGGAAATAATCAACATTAACAATCAAAGTGTATGACTATGCAAGCGCATGGGAATGTTCGTGTTTCTCTCTCTCTCCAAATTATCCACACCTCACGACACAGACGAACAATCAACAACAGTCCACAAAAGCAGGTAGAATTCAATCCTGGTCAACTATTAAATCAAAAGAAAGTTTCACATTCAATTATCATTCATCATCAGTTCACTCTCCACACTAAATATAAAATTCCTTCGGGTGTTTCGCCTTTTCTTAATATTCCTAGAAAAGGGAAACTATTTCAATAACACAATTCTTAATTAATCCTCAAATTGTCTCCCAATTCAGTTTTCCAAAACCATCTCCATTTACAAGTACACAAGTAGCAGGTTCCTTCGTAGTTATCCAAAACTAACTCATTTTATCTACTACTCAATCCCACAAACCAAACTGGCAGTAAATAGCGCAGGTGCTCCCAGTGCACTCCTGCCGTTTTCTCTTCACCAGGCCCGCCGGTGCAGAACGAAGTCGCGTCTGCCCGCGTGCATCCTGGTGTTGCCGACTCTGTCACTTTGCTCCAGACCGCCGCACGGAAAGGATAGTCAGCGCGTCAAAGGAGATGGGGCCCATGCCACACCACTCTCCTAGCCAGCCACGGAAGCTGAAATGATCGATACCAACCATATATAAGCTATCCAAAATATGTACGTGTTAACAGCCCACGAGACATACCAACCAAATAGTCTCCTGTTAACAAAGAACAAACCACCATCAAAATGGAACAAACTGATTATTACCAAACAACAACGCACTCAACACAACACCTTGGAACCTGCAAACTATCATTGACTTCTTCCAACATTCACAAAGAGTAATACCTTTGACACACCACCTTGAAGTCTATCACAACCAAGTAACGAACTCACCAAACGAAGCCAAAAATTAGAATTCCATACAAGGAATGCAACAACTGTCTTCATAGAAATAACAAGAGAGTAAACCCATAGGTACGAACCTGCATCAACAGCAGCTTACAAAAAACATAAGTGAGTTGCCCCCGGTCCACATCCCAAAGCTAACAGCTGAGGACCAAAAAAACACGTTGTGTCCCATTCAAGACAAACATGGCAACTGAACGAAAATGGTCAATACACATCTGCGCTGAGGTTCCAAACCAGAAATATGGCATCACAAAAAACGCCCAAAACACTGCGTAACACAAGATGCACCGTTTCTTCTCTTTCTTTCAGTAATGTCCACCTGCCGTCTATCGGCAATTATTGACATATATATAATATAATATATATTGACGTCTAACATCACGGAAACAGCCGGAAGTGTGTTATTACGACGTAATTATTGCCGTTTTAAAATACATTATCTTGGTAATCTGTGTAATTGCTTTCACCATTCGGCCCTACCACTCCGTGTATTGACCATTTGGCATTTTTACCATTCAGCATTATTCAGCACCATTCTGTGTTAAGACACACCGTTATTGCTGATCCTCCTCCTGCACCGTTGACACATAACACTAACAGAAACACTCATGTCACATTTATCTTTTTAATTTGTATTCTCTGTGTGTGTGTGTGTGTGTGTGTGTGTGTGTGTGTGCATGTGTGTGTGTGTCACACTGTGTGTGTGTGTGTGTGTGTGTGTGTGTGTGTGTGTGTGTGTGTGCGTGTGCGTGCGTGCGTGCGTGCGCGCATCTGCATCTGCATGAAGTACGTTGGCAGGCACCCAATTCTGGTATTAACGCCAACGGAAAAAAATTGGGGAGAGCACGAAAAATATAAATAAGTCATGAAGAATATTATATAATAAAAAATAAATAAATAAAGGGGTCTAATGAGATGTTGTTGGAGACGAGAGGCGTAGCTTGAATGCCTCGATCGTCTCAGCCCCCACTGTCTCTTCATTGAGGCCATTCCAGTCACGCACAGTTCTCAGGAAAAAACTATATTTATGAGCATCAGTGTTACTGAAGATGACATTGAAACACTGGGAGTTGTTTCTTGTGAACTGTGTCACGATGTTCTGAGACTGGTTGTTGTTTGATCGTGTTCTTATGGGCTGCTTGTTCTTTACTGGGGTGATAAAGTCCTCTGCCTTGATTGCTGGGAAATGTCCATTGATGATCTTGTATAAAAATGTTAGGCGTTGGTGTTTCCGCCTTTCTTGCAAGGGTGTCAGTTGGAGATCCTGGAGCATTTGAGTCACACAGCCTGGTTGTCTTGAGGTATAGTCTCGCTTTATAAAGCGGGCTGATCTGCGTTGTATTCATGCGCGTGTGCATGCTGTTGTGTTTTTATGTCAATAATCTATTGAATAGGGCATTTGCCACAAGTGTTCGTTCTCTATGCTAGACTACTATTGTACTAATTTGCCCACACTCGTTCTGCCCGAGTTACGCTGACCTTTCTAATTCAACTCCCTAAATTCAACTCAGTGAATTTCAAGGTCGTCCTCACGTGGCAAATGCCCTATTGTGCACGTGTGTATGTGTGACTGTTTTTTTTCAGTTATGAGTTAATTAATTTTCAACTCTTCTCACTGGAAATGGAATGATAAATGAAGATATCAACTTGGAGTAGGAAATGTTTATCTTCACAATGTTGTGCTACGCTAAATTGCTATGCTTATCAGAATCTTCAGCAAGCTGAAGGAGGATGCTTAAGGAAAGAAGAATCAGCCTCAGCCTCGGGCAGCTTAATAAGCTCTACAGGTGTTTACTGTTACTGTTAGTGTTACTATTTGTTTTAATCAGCCTTTCTTCTTCTTCTTTCTCTTCAAACATCCTCCTTTTGCTTGTGGATATAAAGTACACTGGAATAAGTCTGACAATAGTGTATTGCAATAGAACAATCATTTCGCTTTTTCTTTTGTGTGTTATAAAAGAAGCAGTAGTTATTATTAAATTATCTACAAACCTCCTCAGAATGAAACTCCACGTCAGCCATGATTGATTTGTGAACGGAAGTAAGATTTAGCCCCTTCAGTCAGTATTCGTAAAGAAGCAGTGCGGCCGTTCTATAGGACGAAGTAGTTTGTCATGTCTCCGCTTACACGGCCATCTTCACGTGAATTAAACAAAGGACCAGACAACTAATACGAGCGCCTGTGGGTTTTTTCTTGTTTGTCTGTCAGTCTTCTGTATGGTTGTGTGACAAAAATGTATTTGAGCCTTAAGCGCACATACACACAACTTTTTATAATAAGTAAAAGAAAGAGGGGGGGTGGGTGGGGGGGGGGGGGTGGGTGGGAGGGGAAGCGGTCGCGTTTACGCACGGAAATGCGTGTACTTCTTTCTGTTACTTATTCACGGGGTTTCCGTACGGTAATAAATGGTTATGTGCACGTGCGCTTACAGTATAAACTACAGAACAAAAAAACAACAACGGTGGCAGTCATAATTTCCCCCATTCAAATGCCAAAGATGATGCCCAAAATATCAGTTCTAATGTTAGATCTAATTGATGGAGAAAAATCGAAAGGGTTGCATATCAATAAAGTTAAAAAGATTAGCTTCACGTACCCTCCCCCAGACAATCAGAAAATATCCCCATAACTGAAAATACAGAGATCCAATCCATCTGGGGCCCTTCAGAAAAACAACAAACCAACCATGAAAAGACTGTCTCGCAAGAGACAACAGAACATACAGATATGGATTCCAGCTCAGAGGAAACAGATGATGAGGGGGATTTCGTCCAAGTCACAAATCGACGAAGACGCCCCCCCCCCCCCTCTCATCTCACAAACAAAGTTCCCCCAGTGTATCTTGAGTACCCAGTGATTCTGGAGGATATGTGCACTGGCACAGCCACCTTCAGATCAATGGGTCCCACAACTAATCTCAAATGTTTTCGAAACAACGTGGGGGACATTCTTAGTCAGAGACCACTCCCCGGGAACAGATGGCTGATCGGTTGTAGATCAGCCAAACAACAACAGAAACTGGCTAACATGACAACCATAGCTTCCATAAGTATCAGATGCTCTGTACCTGAAGCTACCACTGAGGGAGTAGTGAAGCCAATCCCCTTTGAGGAAGACCTGGATGATCTCCTCAAATACATACCAGAGGCCAAAGCAATACTCAGACTAAAGAACAGAGATGGCATGGAATCCCGAGCCATCAAAATTACTTTCCGAAAACCTATTTTGCCTGCACTAGTCAAGATTGACGCCCAGGAGTTCCCCGTGGCCCCATACGTCGCCCCAGTGCGACGGTGCCGCAGGTGTGCACGATATGGGCACGGTCCAAGCCAGTGCAAAGCAAAACTTGAAATTTGCACCAGGTGCGACACTCATCAAAAGATTGTACTAAACTCCCAAATTGTATTAACTGTGGTGGCGGACATTCCGCAGCCTACCAAGGTTGCCATCAATACCAGCTGAGATTGAGGGCCAACAAAATAAGGGGAGAAGCCTTTCTTCCCTACAGCGAAGCTATCAGAAGAGCAAAAAACAACATCCAAACTGAAAAAGAACAAAGAGAAAATAAGCCAAAGCCAGACCCACCCATTGTAGACCACTCCTGGCGAATTCAAACAACCTCAAATCAAATACCAATTGTTTCCTATGCCAGCAAACTCAAGGAACGTAAACAAGTAACAGACCCTGCAAAAGATCTTCAGGAAAACAATTCCAATTCTGAGCTTCCAATCTCAGAAGATCAAACTATGGAACAAACCTCGTCCCCCACATCAAAGGAAAGAAAAAAGAAAAGGAAGGGCAGAAAAAGACCCCACAGAAAACACTCAGAAAGACAAGAACATATAACAGAAGAAAAAGTTGAGGAAATGATCGCCAAACATTTTCAGAGACAGACTGAGACTATAATGACAACAATAGCTAAACACATTGACAATTTAATGACAGCTAATAAAATAGTTCCCTCAGATACTAATACCACAAACCCCTCATCTACAACCTTCCAGAATATAAAGTTAAATATTCAAAAAGAAGGAAAGAAACCTTTGAAAGAACTGTTTGTCACTCGAATCCTTCGTAGTCTGGCACAAGCCAGGACTACAAATCAACCCAAGGCCCTGATTGAGGATTTGACCTCTCTAGTGTCAGAAGAGAGCGAATATACTTCAATTGACCCCAAAAGTGCTTTTAACATTTTGCACCTCGCAGAGATTGCCTGTGGTACATCCCCGGATTTCCAGGGATCAAGACCCAGGTTGATTTTACAAAGGGCGAAATAAAAAAACCTGATCTAAATATTATAATAACATATTTAAAAATCCTTCCCTCACTGCCACCCATGAGAGTCTGAATGTGGTTCAGTGGAATTGTAGATCTTTAAATACAACTCAAGACTATTTAATCCACTTTTTGGCAACCTCTGAAATTCAATATCAGGTATTATGTTTGCAGTCGGTTCGTTTAAAGTTTGAAGACCTTCCTCAGATTGCAGGTTATTACTACCCACCTTCAGTTAGTAATAAAGAGGACAAGGTATCCACAGCCACATATATACACAAATCCATAAATTATACAGAAGTCTCTTCCCCGGAAGATAACATAATTGACCTACGTTACTCCACCATGGTCCAAATTAAAGTTAATAATATTTTTACAAACGTCCTAAACATTTACTATCCCAAAGGATACTCCAAAGCTCCCTCTTCAAACTGGCTTTTAAACCTTTCCTCAGACTATTCCTGGCTGGTTGTAGGCGATTTCAACGCACGCCACAGCAGCTGGGAACCGTTCTGTACCAAAAAACATTCAGACACTCTTCTGAACGATCAAATAAATGAATCAGACTTAATTTTATTAAATGATGGCTCATCCACTCACTATCAGAATGTCCCAAATCGTCACCCAACTGCAATTGACCTATCCCTTGTTAGTCCAAATTTAGTAGTAAACCACGAATGGTACACTTTTTCAGATCCCCTTCATTCAGACCATAAACCTATTTTTATTCACTTTAAAACAAATTTAGATAACACTAACTTCCCGTCTGAACCTAAGTTTAATTTTGAAAAAGCCAACTGGCCATTATTTCAATCCCTACTTTCCAAACATTAAATTGACAATATAGGTGATATAAATAAAGAAACATATTATGAAAACATCAGACAAAAAATCCTGATTGCAGCAAAAACAGCTATCCCCCTCACTGTTCCTCCTACAAAACCTAACAGTAAACCATGGTGGAGTGATGACATCAAAAAAGCGATTAAAAAGAAAAAACGAAAATATCACACTTTTGACTTACACCCAACTAGACCAAATTACGAAGCAAAAATGAAAGCAGAAAAAGAATATGATGATTTAGTAAATGATTCTAAAATAAATTACTTTAAAAAAGAAGCAATAGTTGACTTTAAGGATTTAGGTAAAGCCTGGAAACGTTTAAAGTTAATTAAAAACAAAGGTCGCCACCAAAACACTCCTGTTTTGGATGGTGACCAACTAACCTTATCTGACTCTAGTACAGCTGACGTCCTGGCCAACCAATTTGCTATGGCAAGCCAAACCAAACATCTACCCGTTTATCAACGTGATAAAGTAAAATAAATTATGCATTTGAAAAATCCATGGATAATTCAGACACCATTAATGCACCGCTGAAAACTACCGAGCTTGCTGCTGCCATTAATTCTATTGTTAAAACTAATAAAGCAACAGGAGAAGATATCATCTCCTACACTCTCATAAAGAAATTGCCCCCATCTTTTCTTACAGTTTTGCATAATTTTTACTACAGATGCTGGGAAGAAGGCAGAGTCCCACAAGCTTGGAAGGAGGCCGAAGTAGTGGGGATCCTCAAGCCTGGAAAACCGGCTAGGGACCCCGCAAGCTACCGCCCCATTTCCCTCACGATCACCCCTCATCTGGGTAAAATTTACGAACGTGTCGTAAAACGCAGACTGGAATATTTCCTAGAAAAAAATAACGTACTCCCAAAGTTCCAGGCAGGTTTTCGGAAACATAGATGCTGCATGGAACAGGTAATAAGACTAACCTCCTATGTCAAAAAAGCTTTTGCAAGATGCAGGAAAGTCCTCGACACCTTTTTTTTTATATAAAAGGGGCGTACGACTCCGTCTGGCATGGGAGGTTGTTAGATAAGATCAGCAGGCTCGGTATTCAGGGCAACATGTTTAATTTTATGCAAAGTTTCATTACAAACCGCACACTGAAAGTCAAAGTGGGATCATCCATGTCCAAAAAACACCAGGTGGACATGGGGGTCCCACAAGGCAGCATCATTGCCCCGACTCTCTTTAATATTATGATCCATGACATTGCCAAACTAAAATTAAAAAACTGTCAAATTTCCATGTATGCTGACGACATAGCCATTTGGTCGTCAGCATTTACAAAAGGGGCAAAAGCACTAGCAATATATTTAGAATCCCATTAAACTAATACAAATTTCATTGTAGATTATTTGCAGAATATCGGATTCGCCTTGTCCCCGGACAAGTGCGAGTTCATGTGTTTTCGTTATAATTTAAAACAAAAAGATACCTTTATTAATATTTTAGGCCAAAAAAGATTCATAGCAAATAAAGTGAATTTTCTAGGGGTTCTGCTTACCTCTCGTCTAAATTGGTCCCCACATATTGAGCATCTTTGCAAAAAGGCAACAAAAGCAGTAACTTTTATTAAAATTATCTCCTCCCAGGCATGGGCACAAAATACTAAGTTCCTTGTTTACTTAACACAAGCATTAGTCCGCAGTCGCCTAACTTATGGCATGGAAGTGTTCCATAGTACTCCAAAAAATACACTACAAAAACTACAAACTACAGAACTTAAAGCTCTTAAATCAGCCCTTAGATTACCACGATTTGCAAACTCCAATCTTGTTTATGGTTCAGTGGGGTGGCTCCACCTCGACTACCCAATGAAATTAAACACAACAGCATTTCTCACTAGACTTTATGCAACAAATCAGTTCACGCTTGAAAGCTTTTCAGCAGTTTTTGAAGACCCCTTTTACAATCATCCAACTTATTATCAACAAAAGCCAATAAAATCAAAACGAGTCTGCAACCCACTAGACTATTCCCGGGAAATGCTTTCCATGGCAGGCCTGGAAATAGATGACATAGAAACCTACCCTAAATATCCCATTCCACACTGCGAATGGGAATCTGCAAATTTTGATACTTCACTACATCAGTCCTACTCAGAAACAGATCAACCAAATTTACTTTCAGTTGCTGCCAAAGAAAAAATCTATAATATTCAACATCAACTCCTAATTTATACAGATGGATCAAAGATTTCCGAATCACAGATAGGCTGTGCCTTTACTATTCCAGCCCTTAATATAACTAAATCTTTTTGTCTTAATTCCAAAATTTCAATTTTTAGTGCCGAACTTTGGGCCATTCTCGAAGCCTGCTCTTTCGTGAATGACTTTCCAAAACCTCCCTTTAAAGCCACAATCCTTACAGACTCCTTGTCTTCTATACAAGCTATGCAAGGAAACACTAAGAATAGAACTAAGTTTATTCAGGAAATAAAAACCTAATGAATCAAATAATAATAAAAGGCACGGACCTAACTATAACATGGATCCCTTCCCATCTTGGGTTAAAAGGAAATGACCTCGCAGACAAAGCAGCCAAAATGGCAGCAGAACAAAACATAGGTCAAACTGTTAATTTAAAACTATCTCTTTCTGAAATCAAAAAACACTTGAAACGAAGTTCATTCCAGAGGTGGGCTGAGGAGTTGGACGCCTACTCCGCATCCCACTCCTGGCATATGAAATTCATCAAAGAAGGACTTTTCCTACCTGTCCCATATAAAATTCAAAACAGAATCCTCAGATTTTACACAGACTCAATCTACTGCAAATTTAAGAACACTCCCTGCCGTTGTGGGGACATTCTCAGTCTTAAACATATTTTCAATCCCTGTGACCAAATAAAAACAGAACTACAACCCACCCTTCAAAAATTTAAACAAAACAATTTGTTATATAACGAAAAGAACATTTTAACAAAACACCACAATTTAGGTTGGTCTCCTATTACTTGGCTTGCTGAGACAGTTGGCCAGGCGTCATTTAACCATTTAATATAGTTAATGTAAATTTTGATCTAAAGATACAATTAAGTTTAGTGGGGACTCTGTGCATGGGTCGGATCGGCATCCTCCCCCTCTCCAGCCCCGTCCCATCTTGCCCGTTTTTAGCAAAGCAAACAGACCACATTTTCCCTCAAACGCAGACTCACATTTCCCCATGACATTTTTTCTTTTAGTCCCTCCCCCGGAGGTGGATGTCGGGTGCGACCCATGTGCCGAACCCTGGTAGTTGTGGAGCATCGTCTTTCTCTCTTTTTCTTTTTGGAAGAGGAGAAAAGACTTTGGCTGGGTCTCTCAGGATGGTGACAGATGGGTATCTCTTGCCAGCCTGAGACACCTCCGGGTGGTCGCTCCTATTGGCGACGCACCCGAGGCAACGCCCCTAACCGAAGGGAATCGTTAACCATAACCTTAAAACAACTAACCAGCAAGAAATTAAATAAAAAAATACCCAAGTAATAATATTTAATATTATTAGTGGCCTCTGGCGGAGTGTCCCCTCACTCAACTTAGTAAATACTTTTAGTTAGAATTAAATATAACTATATATATAAAGGTGAAACCGATACAGCCTTTTATAAGACTATTTTTGTGATGCTACTTTGTACACCTATTGGGTATATGTAAGTAGCACACGGAAGTACTACTCGATTTAATGATGCACATTGGAGGAGCTAGAGCCCCTACTGATGAATAAAGGAAAGAGGAAAAAGGCCTCTCTACTAAATAATAAAACATAACAAACTAAATTTTAATTGTAACTCTTAAAACCATTTTTAATCTTTATAAATATAAAACTACTTATAA
>JAGGCT020003922.1:0-10039 GCA_017654935.2 Phymorhynchus buccinoides
ACCCCGAGGGCGTCAATTAATAAACACTTTCGTTTCAGTAATGTTTCTGATCCAAGTTTTTAGTTTCAAAGCTAAAGTGTGACCCCAATTTAGAATCTGTGCGCGGACTTTGGAGCGGCGCGGCGTTTACTGCTCCGCGCGCGCAGAAAATTTTCGACCAATCAGCATCAATATGGGCGAGCAGTTTTGATAAAACGCGCGCGCACTTTTGCTAAAACACGGGCGCATTTTAGAATCGGGTTTGAGGTATTTGGCTTTCCATATAGGAGAGGGAGCATACACCGGACTAGGGGTCACGGGTGTCGCATGAAAATAGGTGGCTCGTAAAAATAAAAAGCTCGCTACCTATGACAGTGTATATTTGCGACATTGAGCATGAACCACAAATTTCACTTTTTTTCTAGGGTTAGGGTTAGGGTTAGTTAAATGGTTAAAGTACAGAAAAAGTGAAATTTGTGGTTGTCGCAAATACAGACTCTCATAGTAGCGAGCTTTTTTATTTTTACGAGCTACCTTTTTTCATGCGACAACGGGGACGGGCTTGAAAGTGTAGAGAAAGTTGAGGTTCAGAAAAGATAGCCAAATGATGCCTGACCGAGAGCCTCCGCCAGCCAAATTATTGGCTGCCAACCAGAGGTTTGGTTGTGTATTATTGATTGTTTAGTGAAGGGGATGTTGTTTGCTTTGAGTTTTGTTATTAGACTGTCAAGTTCGGGGGATATTGTGTTGCAGGGTGTGAATAGGTGTTCGACGGTTATGATGTCTCCGCAATCACCGAAACAAAAAAAACATGCAGTGAAATTATTTGTATTAAATAATATTTAAGCATAGTACCTGTGCCTAATCTACAATGTGAATAAAAATATAACATTTTAAACATACTTACATTATAATGTTAGTCATTACAAATGATAGATAAATCCGCCTGTACTTGCTATATTTCAAAGACATCATTATTCAAACAACACCCTCTTGCAAAGATTTTTGCTTATATTGTTTTAGATTGTATTTATCAAGCTACGTAACTCTTTCGCCGTCTGAACGTAAGACAACTTCGTGAATAGATCTGTAAAAAAAAAATGATCCTATTTATTTCAGATTAAAAAGTCAAACACAAACTTTGATTCAAATAGATATACAGACATAATGTAACTGTTTCGAGTCTATTTAAAGCCAACAAGACGAGCAACATTTAAGGATTTGCTCATTTTGACAGTACATCGAAGGCAATTTTTCCTCTGTTGTCAAGGACAACAACTGGTTATAATAACAAGCGCGGATTCGCAATCGTTTGTGGCGTGCGACAATTTTGGACAGACAGACAGACCGACCGACCGACCGAGAGACAGACCGACAAAGTGAGTTATAGGTTTGTGGCTTGTGCCACAAACAAAAAGGCGACACAGGACAACCCGCGGATCGCGTAATTTTAATTCCCAACCTGAAACCACAAATAACTTATTCCACGCTCCAATTCACACTTGCTTCCCGGTGGAATTGAGTTCAGCACATTTGTACCAGTCGCGAAGCGAAGCTGGCATTGTTTTCACTTGGTCCGTCCGTCCGTCCATGTTCAAATTTGCTCAAAATGCATATTTCGGTGTAAAATGGCCGCACATAGAGTCTATCAGTGTGTTTCAACACACACACAAAATGTTTGTTTGTCTGTCTGTTTGTCTGTCTGTTTGTCTGTCTGTTTGGAAATTTACAGGTGGATACTAGCGGTCAAAAGCTTGGACAAGTTCGAATTTGGGCAAAATCGGGTTAGCGGTTAAGGGTTTGGGTGGAGATTAGGGTTAGGGTTTAGGGTGAGAGTGCAGGCGTAGGTCGCGATTACGTCAGTCTTTAGTATTTAGTAGATGAAATAATCTGTCTTTAGTGTTTAGTAGATGAAATAATGTGTAATTTTTAAAAAAAGCGGAAGATTCTTTGCTTAATGACGACTTTGCAAAAAGTCTTTCAAAAGCAGCCCGGCTGTCTATTTTTAGCATTCCAATCATTACATAAAAGAGTACCTTCCCCTGGCTTTTCAATACTTTTAATCTGTAAACCAGAATTTTATTACCGCACCCATTCATAAATTCTTATACCTTTTGGAAAACATTTTAAACTATTTCTCATATTTATAATGATCATCAAAAAAAGCACCGCATACTCTTCGTGTCTGTTGTAGTGTCTGCATTACGTATGTTTATAAGTAACCGATTATTTTAGGACCAAAAGTTTTTTTCGGTCTGTTATTTTGTTTGTGACACAAAAAATATTAATCATTATTTTCGAATCATGTGCGACAATTTTTATCACTCACAATTCACCCACCGAGGCGAGAGGTTGTAGCTCAGCGCAGCAGTGAAGTCTGAAAACCAGTCCAGCAAGAAAAGGAAAGAAATCTTCGCCTACCAAGCTGGATCCCCGTGCCCCTGCTATTATAATAGCAGCAAGAAGGAAGGAAGAGTCTCACTCTTCCACCATTTACGAGAGAAAAAGAAAGAAAGGGAGTAACAACCCACTACTATTCCCACTAAACGTCGCTACAAAGGCAAACAGAGACGATCCTGATACCTTTTCCTCTTTTACCAAAGCGAGTGCATCACGCTAGGCCTACAAAGCTGCACAGCAAAGAAAGGAAGAGAGAAAACAGTTTACCAAGAAATCGAAGCAGTCACGCTACGAGGCTTGCTCACTACACAAGCTCGAAGAAGAAAGAAAGGGGAGCAATTTACTACTCCTATCAACACAAGTCAAAGAGCCGTCCCTCTACAACAAAACCGAGAAGACTGAGAGAAGAAAAGAGAAAACAAACGAGACAAGACAAGACAAGAACAGAAAAGCAGGCTGCCACAAGGCCTACGCCTATACTGCTTTTCCCAACGCTACACTTCACTGCATTCAGGCCCACAGGCCTGCCTGCACAACGAGCCATCGAGTCAAGACAAGAAGAGAGGCAGGCTGCCACTAGGCTTAGGCCTATACTGCCTCTCCCAACCATCACCACAAAGCCTCCCGTTACAGGACTGGAAGAGACCAAGCCGCGCCACCCATGCCTCGCACATCTTCCCCTCCTCCACGCTCCTCCCCAGAGGGCCTTTTTCTCCTCATACTTTTACAAAGTCAGTACAAAATCCCCGAGTTAAACCTCGAGTCCTGCATTCCGGGTCGATTCTTAACAAATAGACCGTGTGTGGTCTCTTTCGGCCTGTGAAGTCTTCACGTAGATAGTGATTTTTTTTCTAGCACCAATTTTCCCCCACCTTTATTATTTCTTCCATATTTTTTGAGTTTCTTATTATATGTGTTCATGGTGACAAATAGGGCACCATGAGCGAGATAGGACGTAAAGAGGAAACTGAAGATGTCAGTCCAAACAAAACGGAGGAGAGCTTCGAGTCTTTGACTGACTCTAGTGGCTCTCCTCCAACATTCATTGAAAACGCTCTTTTCAATACACCTTTGGAGACTCTCATGTCAGGGCCATCGGCCCCCAAACTGCAGAGCACTCCCATTCCACTCACTCCATCAAGAAAGAGGTCTCGGTCGTCCAGGACTTCTTCTCCTGACCCACCAAACCCTCTGTCCTCTCCTGGAACCAAAAAGTCCAGGGAGTACTTGCTTTCAATCGACCAGGAGAACCTGGTTTCTCCCACACCCCGGGATTCGAACCAAAACAAAGAAAATCGAGTTTCCCCATCTCGGGACTCGAACCTAAACGATGCAATGGAGATTCAAACTCCAAATAATCAGGGAGATGGTACTTCGGGGGCTCTCCCCTTCGCTAGGGAGAGACAATTCAAATCTTCACAACAAAGGGAAGACAATCCATTCTCTGACTGTACCTCTGTATGGGGTCCAACTTCAAACAACTCAGACAACCACACAGACGAACAGACACAAACACGATCTCATCCCAAACCAAAACCTAGGCGAGTGCGCGTGCGCACGCCAAACGCTCCCAAGAAAGATTTAACGCCACCCACCTTCTTGAAATACCCCGTGATCAGGCTCAGGCCCGGCCACCATCAAGGGCTTGGGCCCGGTCACGGGGATGCGGATGTGGCAAAATGCTATCGCAACATTTCGAGCCAGAGATCCCTGGCGGGCGACCGACTTCTAATCGGCTGCCAGTCCGCCGAACAACAAATAAAACTTGCTAACCTCACTGAAATTTCCAAAATCCCAATCAAATGCGTAATTCCGACCGCTTCCACCGAGGGGGTTATTCGTCCAATCCCCTTGGAGGAGGAAGTTCAAAACCTACTCCCGTTGATCGAGAACGCAAGAAGCGTCCTTAGACTTAACAACAGAGACGGCTCTAGATCAAAAGCTATCAAAATAGTGTTCAACAAACCACTACTCCCCTCATTCATAAAGATATGTGCCCAAGAATTCTCAGTTCAGCCCTTTGTGGCTCCAGTCAAACACTGCAAAAAGTGTGCCCGGTTCGGACACACCAAAGAACAGTGCAGGTCCAAAAAAGAGACCTGTACCAAGTGTGCCGGACTGGGTCACTCATCAACAACTTGCCAAAGAACCCCCAAATGTACCAACTGTGGTGGACCACATTCAGCCTCTTACGGCGGATGTCCGCAGATCAAACTCAGACTAAAAGCCAACCGCATCAGAGCCGAAACATTCATCCCCTACTCCGAAGCCATTTGCCGGGCCACATTGGCCCAGGAGATTGAACACGCCCCAAAACAAAACCCTCCTCCTTCCCCCTCCCCCCAAGTTGACTTCTCTTGGTGACCAGAGGACAGAACAATCTCCTCATATGCCAACACTGTAAAGAACGGGAATTCAAAAGCCCCAACCCAACCAAACAACACTGGCCAAAAATCAAAACAGTCCCACAAAACCACACAAAATACAGTCCAAAACACTGTATCAGAACAAAAATCAACAGTGAAAACAGTGGCAATACCCAAAATCAGTCCATCAATAATTCCTCACCCATAAAAACAACCACAACAACCACAATAACCACAACCTGAAGAAGACTCCTCAGTACCCAAACCAGAGCACTGAAAATGTTTGCAGCCAAAAACGCAATAATAAAACAAAACTCGGAACGTAGAATAGAACATTTAGTTTCACAACAATTTCAAATACATGCAACATCTCTGATGACTGAACTGACTACCCACATGGACAAATTGATCACTAACTTCACAGACTGAATGACCAACATTACACAGACAGACAGACCAACTGACACAGCTACTACCTCACTTTCACATTGCCCCACCCTGACAGAAATAGAAAACATAGATCTCAACATTAAACAGAGAAAAAACCAAACAGTTGCAGAAACTTTCATCACTCAGATCCTCGTACAAGTAGCCAAGGTTCGCACAACACAAAAACCCAGTTTACTACTGGAGGGACTTATTTCCATTTTCCCTTCCTCCGGTGGCCAAACCCCAATAGGCCCCAGAAGCAATCTCATGAGATTGGCCGAACTGGCCTGTGGCTCTGCTGTGGGGGGGTGGGGGGGGGGGGGTGGGGTGGGGGGGGGGGTGGGGGGGGGGGGGGGGGGGAGGGTACCAAAATCAAACACAGATCAGGATCCAACTCTTCCAAAAAATCTATCCACTGAAAAACGACAATAGCACCAATTATATACATAATTGAAAAACAAAAACAACTTCCATTTCTAGTAATCCCCCTTTATACTGTTAGCAGGCGCTCTGAACGTTCTGCAATGGAATTGCCGCTCCATAAAAAAAACAGCAGGCGACCACCTCATTCATTTTCTTTCATCCACACCCACTTTGTATCACTTTCTCTGTTTACAGTCTCCCAACGTTAAATATTCCGAATTGCCCCGCATTCAGGGCTATCAATACCCGCCCCCCTCAGTTAGTAATACAGAACACAAAGTTTATACAGTTACTTATATTCATTTACAAATACAATATAATAATATACAGACCCCACAAGAAAACATTAATGGTATCAGATATTCAAACGCCGTACAAACAAAAATAAATGGTAAATTAACAAATATTCTTAATATTTACTATCCTAAAGGCTATAATCGGGAAGTTCAATCTGACTGGCTTACATCCCTTACCAACACCGTCTCCTGGGTGGTTGTGGGCGACTTTAACGCCCACCACCCCACCTGGGAGATGTTTCGTACCACTGCTAGTGGCGGGGGCGGGATGCTTATCCAAGAAATAAATAATTCTCACTTAATTCTTTTAAACGCCGGATCATCCACTAGATTTCCCAATTCCAATAAACTTAAGCCCACATCAATAGACCTTACCCTTGTTAGTCCCGAATTAGTGCTTAATCACGAGTGGTATTCCCTATCGGACACTTTATTTTCTGACCACAAACCATTCTTATAACCTTTCAAGCTCAAATTCCAACTACAACACAACCTCAACATCACAAATTTAATTACGACAAAGCTAACTGGACCCTATTTCAGTCCATTCTCAGTAAATATAATAAAAATAATACTTTTGATCCTGATTTTGAAACTCACTACGAGAACATAAGAACATTTATATTAAAAGCAGCGGAATTAAGTATTCCAATAACAACACAAACAAATAATATTCGTCCTTCAACAAAACCTTGGTGGAATACTACAGTTAAAGAAGCAGTTCAAAAGAAAAACGAGCATGCAATGTTTTTGATTGTCAACCCACCTAGCCCAAAAGTTGAGGCAGAAAAAAATTGCGAAGACACAATAAATTTAGCCCAAAGAGAATATTTTAACCAAGATGACATAATTGATTACCGCGACCTAGGTAAAGCATGGAAGAAAATTAATATAATAAAAAATAATGGCAATGTATGGGAGCCCAGAGTCACCAAAGATAATGTAACCACTACTACAAATTTACAAACGGCCGAAGCTTTAGCCAAAACATTTGCACAGGCCAGTCAAACAAAATACTTACCAACAAGCATGGAAAGAGGCACAGGTGGTAGGGGTCCGGAAGCCCCGAAAACTGGCCAAGGATCCCGCTAGTTACCGCCCCATCTCCCTCACCCCACACATCGGCAAGTTATACGAGATAATCGTAAAAAACAGATTAGAATATTTTTTAGAGAAAAATAATATAATCCCCACTATCCAGGCAGGTTTCAGAAAACACAGATCCTGCATGGAACAAATAGTTAGGCTTACCTCCCATGTCAGAAAGGCATTCGCTAGACGAAGGAAAGTCTTTGCCACCTTTTTTGACATTAAAGGGGCTTATGACTCCCTCTGGGCATGGGAGGATCCTAGAAAAAATCAGCAAGCTCGGGATAGAGGGCAACACATAATTTTTATATATTCCTTCCTACAGAACAGAAGTTTTAAAGTGAGGGTGGGTCAGTCACTCTCAACTAGTCACCAAATAGACATGGGAGTGCCCCAGGGCAGCATCATCGCCCCGACCCTTTTCAATATTATGATACATGAAATAGCTAAAATAAAATTTCATGGTTGCCGCATTTCATTGTACGCGGACGACATTGCCATCTGGTCTTATCCTACTGCAAGAGGAAAAAAAACTACCCTCGATCCGGAAATCAACGCTCACCAACATAATACTAACCTAGTATTACACTACTTAACTTGTAACGGATTCACCATTTCACCCCAGAAGTGTGAATTTATGGTCTTTTCAAGAGGCTCAATTAAAAACGACAACTTCAAAATTACAATTTTACATCAAATTAAAAGCCCACCACCACAGGTTAAATTTTTGGGAATCTAGTTATCAAGAAATCTGTCTTGGACTCATCACATATCCCATTTAGTTAATAAATCTACAAAAGCCCTAAATTATATTAAAGTAGTATCAAAACAGAAATGGGCCCAGGACCCCAAATTTTTAATATATTTAGTTAAAGCCCTAGTCCGTAGCCGCCTAACATATGGTATGGAGGCATTTTACAACCTAACTAAAACCAACATAAAGTCACTTCAAACCATCGAACTTAAAGCCCTCAAAACCGCCCTGGGCCTCCCTGTCTTCGCAGTCGGTTATCTGATTTACAGAGACATAGGCTGGCTCCCCTTACACCACCTTATTAAATTAAATTGTGCCTCATTTTTAACTAGACTTTACAGCACAAACAACTTCACAAACGAAGAATTCCTTTCACAATTTTCAGATCCTTATTTTGCAACAACCACAAAAACAGAAAAGAAATATATTAATATATATGACTTTACCCAAGACCTATTTGAGAAATCCGACCTAATGATGAAACATTTAGTAATGCATCCTAAACTCACAGTGCCACAGTGAGACTGGGATCCCCTGGTTATGACATCACTCTTCATCAACAATGCAACAAAGAAGAAGACATTAACCAATTAACTGCAGCTGCAAAACAAAAAAATTACGATTTTAAACACCAACTTAGTATTTACACTGACGGTTCCAAAATAAATACAAACCAAATAGGTTGTGCTTTCACAATCCCAAACCTAGACATTTCAAAAAATGTCCAACTAAACAAACACATTTCAATTTTCTCAGCTGAGCTTTGGGCCATTTTAGAAGCTCTCTCATACATAAATTACCTCCCCAACCCACCACTTCAAATCGTCATTTTTTTCAGATTCACTTTCCTCCATTACTGCATTACAAGGAGAAAGTAAAAATCGTTTAGAAATTAAGAATGAAATAAAAAACCTAATCCACCAACTGCACTTTAAAGGCACCAATGTTACCCTAGTATGGATCCCCTTCCACTGTGGCCTTAGGGGTAACGATCAGATGGACCTAGAAGCCAAAATGGCCGCCACACATAAATCCGGTACAATTAATAATATAGGACTATCTATAAGTGAAGCCAAATCCTTATTAAAAGCCACAGCATTCCGGGAGTGGGCCAATGAATTGGAAGTTTACGCCAAAGCCCACTCCTGGGACCACAATATAATACAGGGGGGACTTTTCCTTTCCATTCCGCGTCACTTATTAGCCCTAATTTTTCGAATAAGAACAAGAGCATTTTACTGTAAATACAAAAACATCATTTGTGAGTGCCAAAATAATTTGAACTTAGAACATCTATTCGATCCATGTACATACATCCAAAACGAATTCGCTGATCTTTTCCAAAAATTAAAAAAAGTTGAAATTCCATTTACAAAAAATTAAATTCTAACTTACGGTCCCGAAGCATGGTCCCCCCTAGTATGGCTGGCCGAAGCCATACACAAATCCTCATTTAAATACCAATTCTAATAACGAAGAATTGTTAAAGTGCCATTTATAATAGTTATTCAAATACTTTTTCACATAATTTCTTTCCACCGGTGGGGGAGGGGTCCCTCCGGACCGCGAGCTGCGCACTTGACTACACTCCAACCCCCCCTCCCCCCTTCCCCACCTCCCCCCTCCCCTCATTTTTTAGCACGCTGCACGCTTAAAAATAGTGCAGACTCTTTTGAGTGTCACCTTTTTACACCCCTTTCCCCCGTAGATGGGTGCGCGGCTCGAACTTCGGGGGGGGAACTTCGTCACGCCATAGCGTCTGGGGTCCCCCCGCACTTCGTGCAGGACCTCTGTACACGGCTGCCTTTCCACTGCTCGGGTTGGGGAGGAGGGGTCCCTCTCCCTCCCTCCCCCCACCTCGAGTACGAAAGAATCGTTAACCTCCTCCACCACACACTATCCCACTCTAACATACCAACTTATGCATGGGCTTCCATACTTAAGTTACAAAATAATTAAAAATAAAGTAAAAAATATTAAGTATCAATATAAAACTGTTACAATCAACAACAAAATAACGAGGGCGGGGAGGGGGGGGGGGTATTCATAGCCTCCCCCCCTCGGGACTTTTTAAGTTGACACACACAAATATGGTCGTCGCTTTCATATACAGACAAACATCATTTACTTACACACGGGATATTTAGAGCCGCCTTATCGGTTCAATCAAAAACGTTGGCAGGAGGGGCACATAGTTGGTCTTCCGGTCGGTCGGTCAGGGATCTCTCGACACAGTTTTGCCACTCAATGTAATAATTAATAATAATCCAAATAATTTAATTAATATAGAATACTCAAAATAT
>JAGGCT020003923.1:0-10034 GCA_017654935.2 Phymorhynchus buccinoides
TCTCTCTCTCTCCTCTCTCTCCTCGCTCTCTCTTCTCTCTCATCACTCTTCTCTCCTCCCTCTCTTCTTTCTCTCTCTCTGCTCTCTCTCTCTCCTTTCTTTCCTCTCTCTCTCTCTCTCTCTCTCTCTCCTCTTCTCTCTCTCTCCCTCTCTCTCTTCTCTCCTCTTCCCTCTCTCTAATCTTTCTCTCTCTCTCTCTCTCATCTCTCTCTCTCTCTAATATCTCTCCTCTCTCCGTCTCTCTCTCTCTCTCTGCCTCTCTCTCTCTCTCATTACATATCACATCGTATGGATCTCTTCTCTCTCTCTCTCTCTCTCTCTTTCTCTCTATCTCTCTCCCCCCCCCTCTCTCTCTGGCTTTACTCTCTCTCCTCTCTCTATCTCTCTCCTCTCTCTCTCTCTCTTTCTCTCTATCTCTCCCCCCCCCTCTCTCCTCTCTCTCTCTCTCTTTCTCTCTCTCTCTCTCTCTCTCTCTCTTATCTCTCTCTCTCCTCAACTCTTCTTCTCTCCCTCTCTCCCCCCACCCTCTCTCTCTCACCCCCCTCTTTCTCTCTCTCTCTCTATTTTCTCTCTTTCTTCTCTCCTTTCACTTCTCTCCCGTCGATCTTTCTCTCTCTCTCTTTTCTCTCTCTCACTCTCTCTCTTTCTACTATCTCTCTCTCATCTCTCTCTCTCTCATCACTCTCTCTCTCTCTCTCTCGGTCCTTTCTCTTCTCTCTCTCTCTCATTCTCTCTCTCTCTCCATCTTCTCTCTCTCTCCCTCTCTCTCCTCGACCGTCGCTCTCTCTCATAATCTCTCTCTCTCTCTCTGTCGCTCTCATTTCTTTAAAAGTAAACAGCAAACGGGTGAACACTTGAAAACAAGTATCCGCATGACGTGTGAGTAGCCCTAGAGAGTGTACCCTGGGCAAGGCATCCCCACTATTGAGCAAAACCCAGCCCAAGTCTCCCTAAATAACGCTTGCTTTGCCTTCTCATTACTATCTAGACAGTTATCAGTCTTCGGAGCAACGCTTGTTTGCCACAAGGACCCGCGAACCAGAGTACGAAACTGAAAAGTTGAGTTTAACGTCCTCCGGCCTGGAACAGGCACACATAGTGACTCATAATAATGTTGTTGGTCTTACTCTGGCTTAAAGACCCCAGGGATTCACCCCAACAGCACGAAGCACTATGTCCCACCCATATGTGCCTTCCCGGGTCGAGAGGACGTTAAAACACCAAATTCCTCCAAACAGGCGAAGCACGTGAACACTATGGTACAAATGTACCAGCTCAGGATGAGAACTATTACGTGTGTGATCGGTTTTTTTCTTACCCTGCCACGTGAGCTGCCACACTCCGACTTCGGAGGATTTGTGGAAACTGACGATGTTATGCTAGGAGCTTAGCCATGGCTAAAGACGGAACTATGACCCGCACAGACCATGCATTGTAACATAACATTTTGATGTGAATGCGTTTTGGTGTTTCTAGCCTATATCCGAATTGGTACTGAATCACAGCCGTTAAGCTCTCAAAAGGCGAGGAGCTTATCTATGTCGAACTATGAAGATAGTGTGACGATCCCGTGGATGCTATTGCAAATAACCAGGAAAGTCCCGAAGTTTTGTTTTTTTAAATACTGATTATTTGGCTGACTGGTACACCAACGTTGGTAGACTGAAGAAAAGAGTGAAAAAGGGGGCGGTAGCCGAGTGCTAGGGGGAAAGAGGGGCAAGTAGATAGACGGGGTCCAGCTTGAATCAGACTATTGGCCACTGCATATACGACACAACCTTTTGCAATGAGGGAATGCCCTTGGTAGATGGTTTGAGTACTGTGACCAAACAAACTGGATGTAACTCTCGCCAATAACCCTTATGTGAGGCCACTAAATGGCTGCCCTTGTTTGCAAGAGTGAATGCCCTTTTGAATACTGACAAACAAGGGCTTAAAACCCTTTCAACGGCCAATGTCGCATTTTAGAACCACAATGGTTTAACACCTATGTTACAAATATGCATCAAATCAGGACCTGTTATCCAAATACCCTATATTTCTTAATGTTGGGAGGTAAGGATAGGTCTAATGTTATACATGTCACAGACAAATTCCCAATATTGCAGATAATTTTTTGTTCTCTACCCAGTTAAGTTTAAATGGTATTTTTTCGGGCTGAAAAAATGGCTGGCGGTGAAAGGGTGTTTTAAAACCTCACTGTCAAGGGCGTTAATAACCCTAGTTGCTGATGGCCAATTGGGTGGTTGGTCTGGTGTCAAGCGTCAGGTGCAGTTGTTCGGCCGTGATAGAAAAAACCGTTCAGTTATCGATAGCGGCCGAAGCGGCATCGAGTTTGGAGTATTATGGGGTGGGGGGTGGGGTATTGGGGGGTGAAAGTTGAAGCGCTTTATCTGCGATGGATGGTGTCGACCATGCATGTATCTGTGCTGACCCAGGCATCCAGGCCTTATCAAAGTACTCTATCCGTGATGCTGGCGTGCGTCATGTCTGCCACTGCGGATCGTTTCCGTTTGTTCCGTGTTCATTTGATCATTCGTTGTCCCTCCTCGTCCTCTGTCTATTCTCTGTTCTCTCTCTCTGTGTGTCTCCTCTCTCTCTCTCCTCTCTCTCACTCACTCACCTCGTAGTTCTCTCTCTGTTTCTCTTCTTGTCTGTTCCCTCTCTCTCTCTCATCGCCCCCACTCTCTCTACATCTCTCTCTCTCTCTCTCCTCATGCCTCTCTCTCTCTCTCTCTCTTCATCTCAACTCTCTCTATCTCCAGTCTGCTCCTCTCTTCATTCTCCTTGCTCTCTGTCTCTCTCACGTCCTCCTCTCTCGCGTCTGTAAACTGAATCTCGTCTCGTTCTTCTGCGTCTCTCTCTCTCTCATGAACTCTCTAATAGTAACTCTCTCACTTCTCTCACACTCATGATACCATTAATGTAATTGAAAATTTACCCGGGTAACCTCATTTATGATTTATTTACCACTTTAGGCTCTCAAAATAGGACGTATTCATCCAGGGCATAGGGCCTCTGACTGAGACACATAGAATGGGGGGGGGGGGGCGGGGGGGTACGAAGTAGGGGGGGGAGGGGGGGGGGGGGGGGGGGGGTCTGTTGGGTCGGGGTCGGAGTTAGTAGGCGACTTAATGGGGTCCAGGGACAACGCCCTCTGAAGCTGAAGCTTTTTTGTTCCCCAGCAAAATAAAGTGGCCAAAACTCCCTATAAATTACATGTTGTTTTCTACCTACTACTTGTGGCGGTGTTCATAGCCGATGAGGTTTTTTTAACCGAGGCGTGGTCACCGCTACAGCTATCTGTATTAATTTAAAAAAACAATCGGGACTTTACTGGTTTCGTACTGCCTCCGGGCATTGCCTCCAGTATTGTTCCCACCATATTTGTATTTACAAATGTCCCATATGTGTCTGATTCAGACCAAGAGGACGTAAAACTCCATTTTCTCTCAAAACAGTAAGTATGACTCTCTGTCTTTCTTTTTTTCTCTCTTTCTCTTTCCTTCTTTCTATTTTACTTTTGGTGGTGTTGGGGATGGTTGGTTGGGGGGGTGGGGTAGGGGTACAGAACCCAGGTACCCCCCCCCCCCCCTCCACCGCCCTGGATCCGGCCCTGTTCATACTCGGACTTTCACTCGGATTATCTTTATTTTGGGTTCACTTCAAATTCTGATTCATTGTGGCGCAGAGGTAACGCGTTCGCCTCGTGTCAAGTAAACCCGAGTTCGAACCTGGGTACAGGGGATTTTTTCTCTCACTTTTCGCTAGGCCTTACGGTCTGAACGTGGAGTCTTTCGGATGAGACGATAAACCGAGGTCCCGTGTGCCCATGCACTTAGCACACGTTAAACCCAGTGGCAACGAAAAAGTTGTCATTTGGTCAAAAGTTACTCCCCCACCCCCCACCCTCACCCCCTCCCTTCCTTATCAGTCACACAAAATTGCATGCATTAAAAAGCATTGGGTGGCGCGCCTCTGGCTGCGAAGCGCTCGCCAGGTGGGAGCAACCCGGATTTCACAGACTCGCCTCTGTCACCATAAAGTACCTAATGCCTAATGCCTAAAAAGAGAAAGGGGATGTATATTTTTCTACTATTAACAAATGTTATTCAATTAGTTGCCTCCTCTGCTTGCCAGGCAAGATAACAAACTAGCAGGAGGCTAGAAATGTTGCTTAATGCTTGGTATTTAGTATTTGCTACTTTATTGTCACAGAGGCGTGTCTGTGAAATTCGGGTTGCTCCCACCTGGAGAGCGCGTCGCAGCCAGAGGCGCAGCCACCCATTTTTTGTGGGTTTTTTTTTGTGCACTGCGATTTTGTTATATGATAAGAAATCCGAGAGCAAACTCACAAGTGAAGGATGCTCAGAATTGTTCATAGGATTTAGGGTAGGAGGAGGAGGAGGAGGAGGAGGAGGAGAGAGGAGGCGGATGATGATAATGATAAAGATGATGATGACAATGACGGATTTATCATCATTAAATGATACAACTTCCATCCACAAAATGATCAGTAGTAAAACATTGACTATCCAGGGTGAAAATGATTTCAATATCATGATAATTTTGAATGCGAAAGTTTTAAGGGTGTGTGTGTGTGTTGGGGGGGGGGGGGGGGTTGTCTCATGTACACCATAGACCTTTATTGTGCTCCTCTGTCTCACATCAACATTCACTCAGCCAAAACTAATAGGGGAAGACGGGGTAAAAAGCGCATGGGCGGGTAAGAAGCCCACCCCAATTATCTCATGAAATAAAGAAAATTTCAGTCACATTTGCCCATGAGACGAATGCTAGACATTAACGCTCGTCTCATGGGCAAAATGAGGCTGAAATTTGCTTCAATAGCATTCGTCTAATGGGCAAATGTGACTGAAATTTTCTTTATTTCATGAGATAATTGGGGTGGGCTTCTTACCCGCCCATGCGCTTTTTACCCGTCTTCCCCCTACTGTCGCTTTCTTTGATTAACAAAAAGTTCCAGAACACTACTGAATATCCGATTAACGTCCTCCGGCCTGGAACAGGCACGCATGGGACTTGTTTAAATGCAAAGACAGTGGGACGATCCTGGAGGTACTGCAATACCAGGAACGTCCCGAGTTCTTAATCCATAAAGATAACGAATTAACGATCAATAAAGACTACACGGTAATTTTAATGAAAGGTATATTCATTATTTGATAAGATAATGTTTCTCGATTTACTCTTCATTACTTAATTACTCTTTACCGTTTATTTTTAAATTTAATTTTAATGTTTAATTTGGTTTTAATTTATAATTACTCTTTATCGTTTTAATTTTAATTCGCTGCAAACTAGAATGTAACAATGTGTTCTTTATTTTCTTGTTAAAATAACACTGAGTTACAATAATTTCAAAGACAGAGGTGTTTTTTTAATAATCAAAATATGAACAAAATGGAAAGTTGATTGCTGATGCTTTTGCATGCAAAATACTATGCAGTAGGTATATTTACTGTGGCACATTGCCGTTGGGTCATATCAGTTGCAGAAAAGACCAATATTTTTGTTCTGATGTTCAAACCCTTGGTAAACAACCTTGTAGCTAGTTTTACTACATTATAATTATACTTTTTTTTAGTTTTTCAGTCTGGCTGTCAGAATCAGTTCTGAGAGAGAGAGAGAGAGAGAGAGAGAGAGAGAGAGAGAGAGAGAGAGAGAGAGAGAGAGAGAGAGAGAGAGAGAGAGAGAAGAGAGAGAGAGAGAGAGAGAGAGAGAGAGAAGAGAGAGAGAGAGAGAGAGAGAGAGAGAGAGAGAGAAACAGTTGTCTTGTATGATATTTTTTGTTTTCGGACAATAAAAAATAAAAAAATGTTTAAACAAAACCGAGAGAGAGAGAGAGAGGAGAGAGGGTGGAGAGAGAGAGGAGAGAGAGAGAGATCAAGTAGAGCATAGACTAGCGAGAGAGAGTGAGGGTGGAGAGGGCATAGAGGTCGAAGGGCGAGAGGAGGGGAGGAGGGGAAGAGCTACCAGAGAGAGAGTGAGAGGAGGATAGGGGAGAGAGAGAAGAAGAGGAGAGGTGGAGGAGAGAGTAGAGAGAGAGATTACTGAGAGAGTGCTCGAGATGAAAGAGATGCTCTAAAGATTCTCTCCGCTCTCTCGCTGAAGAGCCTAGAAGAGAGGTCTAGAGTCTAATCATCTGGATAGCGAGGAATAGAGAGAGAGAGAGAGAGAGAGATCCTTTTTATCAAAATTTCACCATCGTCGTGCACAGCCTAGGGTAGCCTAAGTGGTCTTTGAACTGGACCTTATACAGTCACGAGCGCCCCGTGACTTTGGCCATAGGGTAATTCTGTACGTCAATGCATCGTAAGTTACCTGACAAATCAAACGCTGGTCAAAATAGGAAGCAGAGGCGAAACGTTACAGACCTATTACATCCGCCAACAGTTAGCTACAACAAGGCAGCAGATGGAAAAGAAATGAGTCCCCCTTCTGAGCCAACTCTCATTCATGCACACAACCCCCCCATCACCAACCACCACACACACGTTTCACTAAAGACCGTCCCGTTATCAGCAAAAGCTGTGAAACTGGGTCCGGAGTCGAACGAAGGTCATGAAGTCATAGATAAAAGCAAAGCGAAGCAAGGAAAAGGCCACGCTCCCCCATTACATTAACCCACCCTCTGACAAATCCATCAGCACTCATTGCAGCCTCCAGCCCTCTTCAAAGATGGCGCCCGCGAGGCGGCCATGTCTGATGGACGCGCGAAATGGATCTGTCGTCTGCTTCCTGTCCGTCAGCCCCTGTTCAAGATGGAGGCCTTGTTGTAAGACCTAAGAAGAAAGGGGGAGGCGATTATTGCTTTGCTGGTGATTTCTGCCCATGCAC
Source organism: Phymorhynchus buccinoides (assembly GCA_017654935.2). Taxonomy (NCBI): domain Eukaryota; kingdom Metazoa; phylum Mollusca; class Gastropoda; order Neogastropoda; family Raphitomidae; genus Phymorhynchus; species Phymorhynchus buccinoides. The sequence goes on from JAGGCT020003923.1 coordinate 6,862, forward strand.
CTTTGTGGCATGCTACAACAGGAGGGAAGCGATAATCTCCCCTTTGATCGGGAAGGCAGGTGAGGGATAATAATTATTAAGTTGTGGAGAGCCAGCAGGGAAGACCGGGAGATACTGCGAGCTAGAAATAGGAACAAGGTGTAAGAATGCGTTCGTCTTCAGGAAAAGTTTCTTCCCTGCTTGAGAATAAGATAGAAGAGGTGGAAGGAAGGGAGAAAGAAAATAATAAAAGGATGGGTTTCTTTCTGCCAGCAACATGCGATTGTCCATCAAAGGGCATGGAGGGGTCAAACACTAGCTTTGGTCAGCTACAATGGGATGACGAACTAAAGGATGGGTTTCTAAAAGTTCTGTTAGTGTCCAGCAAAAGAGCATGGAGGGGTCAACAATGAATAGTTTGGGTCAGCTGCAACGGGATGGCAGATATAACGGGTGGATGAAGATGAAGCACCATCAAAGCAATGTCCAGAGCAAAAGGTTTATGATGAATGCGATGGAATATAGCCCGAAACTGTTTTTATTGCCACTTTTTAAAAAAAAGCGTTTTTATTCACGAATGTCACAAATTAACACAATAACGAGATAGAGCAAAAAGAATACTTCTATTTTGCCATTCTTGGGAAAGAGATAGGGGTAGGATCAGCCTAAGGTTGTTATCATGAAACTGAATGAACCACATAGAGAGGGGGACAAAGTAGAGACACATGAGAGGGGACACATGAGACGAGGGCACATCGCATCGAACCCCCCCCCCCCACCACCACCACCACCACCACCCAGCGATTGAGCCACACACCCACGCTACTTTTCTGGCATGTATAATCTTTGTACTGTATTTGGCAGCATGGTTTTCCATTCTTCAATCCGGGTCTAGCAGCGGAAGCAAGTGTCAGTTGCGAGTGACAACTGTTTTTACACCGGGTTGATTTGGATCTGTAGCTTTCGGGGGAGGGGCAAGATGGATCTTTGTATCTTTAGTATATGTTTTGGTCGGATTTTTTTGTGGATCCTCGTGCCTCCCTACGGGAGGCTGGAAAGAAACGAGACTCCGTCCCCCTTCATGAGTCTTCCCATGAGTCTCTCCCAGTGGGGATACCGGGTGGGAGGGGGGGATGTCTTTTGGACAAACATAGTTCCCCCCACCTTCTGGAAGATCTGTGCTATTAACTTCATCTAATCTGTCACTCTCTTTCACTCCTGCCTTTTCCATTTTTGCTTTTTATCTTCTACTATCTTTCTGACTTATTGGCGCCATTCTCCTGCCCCCACACCCCTCCCCGCCCGACTTACCCCTCCCTTTCTCCTGCCGTGCCCATTCTCCTGCCCCCCGCCCAAGGAACCCCCCCCCCTCCGCCCCGCCCCCCCCCCCCCCCCCTAAAAAAATATTCCAAATAATGTTCTCCTCCTTGGAACTCCTCCGAAATCGGAATGCGCATCGTCGGTTTTTTGTACGGGGAGGGGGCGAAGAGCCGCGAGACCATCGAGACGGGGAGACCAGTCAAGACTGAAAACCGGACACATACGTACCTTACCAATATGGCCATATGGCCTGGGAAAACAGAAAAATCTTGAAGAAGAATAATAATTTTCAATTTGCATCACTAGAACTTTTGGTTGTGTGGTGACTCGTTAGCACAGGGCCTGAATGAAAGTTCGTTTAACGTCCTCCGACCTGGAACAGGCACACGCGAGACATCGATAACTATAAAGATAGTGGGACGATCCTGGAGGTACTGCAAAACCAGGACAGTCTCGAAGTTTTTGTTTTTGTTTTTAAATAATCGAGATACGAAGAGGTGATTGGCGTACAATCAGTCCGTAGACTCTTAATTTCGACAAGGTAATGAGACTGCGCTGATTAAGTACAGTAACAGTGCCTAGACAAGTGTTGGCTACTAGTTGGCTGGGTGAAGGTGATTTATCTTATCTGATCATGACTGGGTGCTTGTAATCACCGCTGTCTGTCTGTCTGTCTGTGTGTGTGTGTGTGTGGAGGAGAGAGAGAGAGAGAGAGAGAGAGAGAGAGAGAGAGAGAGGAGAAAGAGTGAGAGAGAGAGAGAGAGAGAGAGAGAGAGGAGAGAGAGAGAGAGAGAAGGAGAGAGAGAGTAGAGAGAGAGAGAGAGAGACGAGAGAGAGAGTGAGAGAGAGAGGAGAGAGAGAGAGAGAGATGGAGAGAGATAGAGAGAGAGGAGGAGAGGAGAGAGAGACTTGAGAGAGAAAGAGAGAAGATGGAGGAGGAGAGAGAGAGAGGGAGAGAGAGAGAGACAGGGAGGCGAGAGAGAGAGAGAGAGAGAAGGGACGAGAGAGAGAGAGAGGGAGAGTGAGAGAGAGAGAGAGAGAGAGGTGGGAGAGAGAGAGAGAGAGAGAAGAGAGAGAGAGAGAGAGAGAGGAGAGAGAGAGAGAGAGAGAGAGAGAGAGAGAGAGAACACAACGCAATGAAACGCAATGAATTTTAATGTGAGGCCACCGACCTATACAGAGAGAGAGAGAGAGAGAGAGAGAGAGAGAGAGAGAGAGAGAGAGAGAGAGAGAGAGAGAGAGAGAGAGAGAGAGAGAGAGAGAGAGAGAGAGAGAGAGAGAGAGAGAGGAGAGAGAGAGAGAGAGAGAGACGAAGAGAGAGAGAGAGAGAGAGTGTAGAGAGAGAGAGAGAGAGAGAGAGAGAGAGAGAGAGAGACATGAGAGAGAGGAGAGAGATGAGAGAGGAGAGAGAGAGAGATGAGGAGAGAGAGAGATGGGTGGACCACCTACTTCCCGACACGTACCACCGCTTATTTATCAGAGAGAGAGAGGAGGGGAAGATAAGGATAGAGACAGACAGACAGACAGACGGGGAGAAACAGAGACAGACACGCAGCGACACAAACACATTTAATTAATGTTTTAATAACTAAGTTGTATGATATCACAAGTTTTGTATTATGCCTAGTTTTCTGTTTTTATTTTATATTTATTATATTATATTTATGATGCTATAACATGGTTGGATGATTGGCATCCTGTTAATAATTGATTGATCTTATAATAGCCTATTATGCTTGGTAAACCCTTGTTGAAAAAGATAACCTTCTCTGAAAGGGGGAAAATATACTCAAGACATTTCTTCGCCTCACCCACAACCACCACGCCCCACCCACCCGCCAAGCACTCACACATGTATACACACCCACCCACAA
>JAGGCT020003924.1:0-10034 GCA_017654935.2 Phymorhynchus buccinoides
CAAATTTCCCGCCATTTTGCCCATGAGACGAGCGTTTAATTTCTACATTCGTCTCATGGGTCAAATTGACTGAATTTTCCTTTATTTCATGAGATAATTGGGTGGGCTTCTTACCGCCCATGCGCTTTTTACCCCTTCTTCCCTACTCCTTAAATGGGATTCCCATCTACTCATGTTTCCAAAATCTAATGGACTGCTTTTTTTTTCTTGCTTTTAAAAAAGAATCAATTCTTGTAAACTCATTAACACATTTCTGTGACTTGAAACATTGTTGACTCCTTGTTTTTTGAGTACAGTTTTTTTCATCATAAAAAAAACAAGGAAGAGATAGATAGATTGACAAACCAACGAAAAAAGCTGACTTTAATGAGAGACTTCGTGCGATTTTTCCTCACGCCAGGGCATTACGCTCGTGTGGGGCTTAAGTCCTCTCTATTATTATTATTGTGGATAACAGAAAGAGAGAGAGACAGTGAGTGGGTCCTACCAATTCACTCTCTCTCTCTCTCTCACTACGCTGACGAACGCCCGAGTCAGAAAATCGCGTGATAAGCCCCTAGTGCATTGACTGCCCTCTGGCGTGAAAAATGTCGCCATAGTTGACCATTGGACGCAAGCAGTAGGCAACATGACAAAACAACAATTAACAACCCGATAATAATGCCATTATAATATTGCCGGGGCTAAAACGCGTTGCGAGTGAGGGGCAAAGAACAACCGAATGAAAATCCGTTAAAAACGTCCTCCGTCTGAAACAGACAGATTGTTATAAACCTATTTTTTATTACCGTATTGTTATTTTTTTAGAAGTGCATATAAACCTTGTATTGGTTTAAAGGGCATAAACTGATTCTGTTCTGATCTGATCACATGGGACATTGGTAAATATAAAGATGGTGGAACGATCCTGGAGGCAATGCCCGAGGCGGTGCAAACTCCAGGAAAGTCCGAATTTTTTTTAGTATACAGATGCATGTATTTATACGTTTGTGATAATAAAAGGACACCCGAAACCTACAGCCAACCGGCTCAGTCAGAATCACATGTATAATCCTTTTCGTTACAATGACATGACAATAGCCTATTATCGTGAGTTTAACTTCGGGTCTTTCCTGGTTAGTATTGCAATACACGTCCCCCCCCCCCCCCACCCCCAGCCCCCTACCCCCCCAGGATCGGCCTACTTTATCTGTACATTACTTTATAACATCTCCCGTACGTACCTGTTTCCAGATCGGAGGACGTTACACACATTGTTCTTTCTCTTTTCTGTGCACCTAATCGTTGGAATTCTCTCCCTTTAAAATTCGACATGCAATTCTTCAAACAGTACTACACCTGACCCCAGGTTTTCTGTTTCCACAAAATCTCTTTTTTCCCGAAGTTTGATTTAATCGGTGGGGGTATTTCTCATGCAAGTGTGTGTGTGTGTGTGTGTGGTGTGTGTGTGTGCGTGTGCTGTGCGTGGCGTTGCGTGTGCGTGTGCGTGCGTGGCGCGCGGCGTGTGTGTGTGCGTGTGCGTGTGTGGTGTGTGTGTGTGGTTTGTGTGGTGTGTGTGGTGTGGTGTGCACGCGTGCGTTGCGTGTGTGTGTGTGTGTTGGGTGTGTGGTGCGTGTGTGTGCGTGCGTGCGTGTGCGTGCTTGTGTGCGTGTGTGCGTGTGCGTGCGTGTGCGCGCCGCGCGCGCGCGCGCGCGCGCGCGCGTGTGTGTGTGGTGTGTGTGTGTGCTTGCGTGCGTGTGTGTGTGTGGTGTGTGTGTGTGTGTGTGTGTGTGTGTGTGTTGTTGTGTGTGTGTGTTGTGTGTGCACGCGTGCGTGCGCGCTGGTGTGGTTGGTGTGTGTGTGGTGTTGTGTGTGTGTGTGTGTGTGTGTGTGTGTGTTTTGTGTATTTGTGTCTGTGAGACTTTTAACTGCTCGTAAACTCTAATCTTGATTTTCTGTTAGTTTGTATTTACATGTAGTTATTTTCGGCATTTTTAAAAGCTTCAGAGTTGTCTTATCTCTCTCGTTCATCATTTCTGTTATAAAGCGTAAAGAGCTCATTTTGTTATGTGAGGTGTTGCGCTATATAAGAATTTCTTTATTATATAATTGTCTTCTTCGTGAGTGAGCTAAAAAAAAAAAAAAAAGTATCCGCCCTTGTATAAATTTATATAGGGGTAGCGTTGCTCAAGGAGACACCGGTTGAAGGTCCAAGTGACGTAGAGCTGGCTGCACGTGCGTGGTGCTGTGGTGTGGGGGGCAACCGAGCAGGGAGAAAAATGACGTCACGTCAGTAACTGCAGGTCACAGCTTTTGCCGATAATTGCATCGATCCAGGGGCGAGTTTCTCTAGATAACAGTCGCCACGCGAATAACGCTCACGCCAAACGGGACCTAAGAAACACTTTTGAAAGCCGCGTTTGCGGAAGAATTTTACAAGCTCTTGTCTGATTGGTCGAACTGTTCTTTATTATTTAGCCAAACTTAACAAACGTATTACATCAAAAACAAGAAATGGTATTCACTCCATGCTATCTCACGTGGATAATCCCGTTGATCGTTCCCTTTCCCATGATCCTTCATATAGTTCGTGGCTCGCTAGCTAGATGACATCCACAAAACGTTTTTTTGGCAAACGTCGGCGAAAGAGGTCTTTCTTAGTACCGTTTTTGCCGATTTGCGCTCACGCTACGTAACGTTAGCCCTTGTTAAACTCACCCTGCTCTCGTCTCCTCTCTTCTCCCCTACGTCGTACATCTCTCTCCCCTCATCCACCCCCGCCCACCCGTATCTCTCTCTCCTCACCTCTCTCTCTCTCTCTCTCTCATCCTACTTCTCGTCTCTCTCTCGTCTCTCTCCTCTCCTCGTCTCTCACGTGACTTACTCTAGGTTAATACATCTCTTGTTTGTTGATTGTGTTCCATTATAGTCTTTGTTAAAATTAATACTTTTTTTTAAAACTTTTTCAAACAATAGCTTGTTATATATTTTCCGCAAACGTTTTCTAAACGTTTCTTAGACCCCCTTTTGGCGCAACAGTTATGCGCGCGGGCGACCGTCGTCTCAAAGAAACTTCAACCAACCCCCTTTGGGCAAAATGAAAAGCCGGAAGGCATTGGAAGGATGCATTCGTGGGGGTCAAGGGGCGGAGTCGTTTGTGTGCGAACCCCTGAAGATTACGCTGTGCACTTTTTACCCAATATACTCCAGAGCAGTCTGGAGATATTTTTCATGATTTTACCCCCCACCCCCCCCTAAATGAAACAAGGTTCTTTGTCTTCTCATTCCAGATTAGTTGTTTTTCGAATTCTTCGATAAAGTATTGCAACATTCAGGATTTCCTGAAAAACAGCCAAAGTCAAAATCAGGATTCCTGCTTCTCCTGCCACGTGGTTTCATGTGGTTTATCTGACTAACTACGTTAACACGATATGCGTTCAAGGGCGGATCTGGGGGGGGGGGGGGCCAGGGGGTGCTCCAGGGTTTTCCCGGACCCCACACCCAACCCCGAAACCAGCAAAAAAAGGAGGACCCTCTCCTGTCCCTCCCCCCCCCCTTGTACCCCAAATATTTACTTTATATGAAGGTAAAACAGTACTAAAATGATCTCGTTTTTGGCCTCATAATCAATGTACAAATCCAAAGTATTCAAACTCTTGATTTAACAAAATAATTCAGGTTTGATAACAAAAAGTTATTCAAACCTTGATTGAGAATGTGTGAATGTAGTGTCCGTGCTATGTTTTTTTTTTAGAATGTTCATATTGTAGCTATTTTAACTCTTGTATAACTGATTAATTGTTGGTGAGAATATGTGTGTGCGACATGCATTGTGTGTGTGTATGTGTGCACACAATGCGTGCGCGTGTGGCGCGGCGCGTGTTGATGGTTGGATGAAATGTAAGATTGTGTGTGGTGTGTGTGTGGTGTGTGTTATGTAAAGGAGAAGAGACCCTCGTTGCGTGCAGAGCATCGTGCTACATTTTACTTTCTTTAATGATTCATTATTTTGTTTGCCCTTTTAGTGCTTTTCTTTTTATCAATGTAAAGCGCGACTGAGCTCGATGTGATAAAGACAGCTAATAAAGCAGTTATTACCACATTAATTAATTATTTTAAGTAGCTGCCGCCGCGAATAGTGTGTTTGAGTGTGGAGGATCGGAACAAACACCCGTGAAAGGAGTTCCCGGCTGGACCCCCCCCCCTTTCACCCCCTCCGCCCACCACCCCTCAAACACCCCCCTTGTACCTCCATGATCGCACCGTTATCAGAATGTAAAGTGGCTCTCGTGAATAGTTGTGTTTCGTGGGGCTAAGTGCAAGGCCTTGAAGGATTAAATGCATCTTTCGTCGCGTCAGAGAACACCACCACCCCCGCACCCCCCACCACACCACACGACACACACACCCACTCTCCTCAACAAAAGTTACCGACGGATAGCCGGAAAAATCCTGGTATGAAGGATTTTTTCGGCCTGGCCAAACTGTCCCAGCCTTTCCTATCATTGACAACCATGAACCCCGCGACGATGAGACCTACGGACCTGCTCCATGACCCTTTTTTACCCTGCTGCTGTCTGTTTGCACAGCGGAGCCTTATGGCCGGAACCTCCCTCAAAAAGACCCTTCGCCTGCTCGGTGCCGCGCCCTCTCCCATGGCATCGCCAAGAAAAGCGAATCATCACGTCCCTGCGACTAGGGGAGTGAGGTAAAACTGTTATGTGTGAAATGTGTGACGAGCGGGTGGAATTTAAGGGCTACATTTTCTTCTTGGCTTTGTGGTTGTCTTAAGAAAAATCAATTGCTGGGCCCCATTCCAGGGTTTAGGTTTGGGTAGTAGAGGAGGAAAGGGAAAGGATTTGGTTTTTCTTTAATTATATTAGTGGGAGACATTGGTTTAGGTCCTTAGATTTTTGCATCTTTTGACACGGCCTAGATTTTGTTTGCAATGATTTGTGTGTGCGTGATTGTGTGAATAAATGTTTTTAAGATTTTTATTTGCCTGCGCGTGTGACTCGTGTGCCTTTGGAACCAAGCCTTTCCCTGTCGCCTGTGTCTCTTCTATCCCCTAGAACGTGACAGCCATTTGCCACTCTACACTTTTAAGGACTTAGGGACTTAGTACCCTCACATTTTGTATGCAGATAGGATAACAGGTAGTTTGGATATCTAGGGCCAAGTTCCTGAAGATGAAGGTCCATTGGTCAAAGGTCAAGGATCACTGTAGGCCCAAAATGCTGCTGCCATGGGATTCTTCTGTTTGAGTCTAGCGTTGTTCTTCACGCTCTAATTTTCTCTTGTTACGATGACTGTGACAGAGAAGTACACAGACAGATAGAGAGACAATAGATTAGCAATAGAGATACTGATGACGACTGACGTACGGATTACCCAGCTGTTAACTAGAGCGTTAAGAGGACGCGTTATAACCACCAGCCGGCGCGACAGCATTTTCGGGTATCCATTGACTTTGCCCTTTGACCTATGTGCCATTGAGTTTCCGAACAATTAACCATTCCTTGTCCCATCCAGATATCCTTAGATACTTACCCCGCCATGCGAAAATTTGAAACTCGTACACCCACCAACAGTCCGCTCCGTTTTCAAGCGTTAAACCGTGCCAGGTAGACATTGGACCGAGCATTTTGGCGCTTCAGTACGACCTTGGCCTTTGACATATGACACGGGGACGAGGACTGGCGTTGATCATGAAATATACCAACACCAAATAAACACGAAACATTCTCTTATTCGAGCAATCTTTGCTAAATTTCCTCTTTACTACAGCCCATCACTCCGATTAATGACGCAACATACCCAATATCATCAGCAACAGTACGCTTTGTCATGCATCACGTTTTTCCGATACACACCTTCCTCTGTCCCCAGCACCAGTGTAAGAAGAGAGGAGAGAAGGGGAGGGAGGGGTGGGGGGGGGGTTGTGGGAGGGAGAGAGAGGGAAGGGGAAAGAGAGAGGAGAGATAGGGGGGGTAGGATGAGGTCGGTCGGGGAATACCACGGGGGGATGCGTATACAGAGAGGAGAGGTTAGTATTGCGAGGAGAGAGAGAGTCTGAGATCAGGGGTGTTAGGGAGAAATGAGGTGAGGGGGATGAGAGAGAGAGGAGAGGGGTCTTTCGCGAAGAGAGGTGGATAGGGAGAGAGGGGGAGAGAGATAGACGAGAGAGAGGGGGGGCGGGAGGGGGGGGAGACGAGAGGTAGGGAGGGGAGAGAGAGAGAGAGAGAGGGAGAGAGAGAGATATGGAGGGAGAGAGAGAGGGGGGAGGAGGGAGGGGTGAGGAGCGAGAGAGTGAGGGGGGGGAGAGAGAGAGAGAGAGGGGATAAGAGAGAGGGGGGGGGGAGAGTGAGAGAGGGAGGGAGGGGAGGAGAGCCGAGAGAGAGAGAGGGAGGAGGAGGGTAGGGGAGAAGAGAGGGGAGGGAGGGGAGGAACGAGAGAGAGGGAGGGAGGGTAGGAGAGAGATGAGAGGGGAGAAGTGGAGGGGAGGGTAGCGGGATAGAAGGAGGAAGGCGGAGGAGAGAGAGAGGGAGGGAGAGTAGTGGGGAGTAGAGATTTGTATGGCGGGTAGGAGGTTGTGGAGGGGAGAGCAGATGAGGCAGATGAGGGAGTGTAGTAGATGGGAGGGAGGGTCAGTTGGAAGAGATTAGAGGGAGGAGGGATGTGGAGGGAGGGTATGGGGTAGAGAGGAGAGAGAGAGGAGAGAGAGAGAGAGAGAGAGAGTAGTTGAATGATGAGAGAGAGAGATGAGAGAGAGGTGACTGAATGACATATTGTTTTAAATTTGTCTATTATATAGGCCCGTGTGACTCCAGTTACAATGACGGTTATACAACAGGAGAAGGATGATGTGTGCTAAAATAACGATATGATGATTGACTGATCTAGGTTTGTAGTGTGTAAGTGTGGGTGGTGGGGGGGGGTTTCATTGCAGAAATTCTTGTAAAAGTTTTGATGTTTAGAATTATTTTAAATTCGTAAGTGTATGTAGAATGTCTACGCCTTGTAAACTTTCAAATGTGGTAAATGAGGTAGAAGGGTATCTTGTTCTGCCAAAAAATTTGTCAATATAATTGTCACGCAACTGGTATATTGTCGATGGCAGTATGATTTTTGTCCCTTGCCGATCTATGAAAACGAAAATAGTAAGGGCCATAAACGTCCGCGCACCGTTGTCTTAGAGTCTTTCAAATTTGGCATGGAGGTACTGCTTTATGCGTTTTGATATGGGCATACTGATCAAGGTCAAGGTCACGCGTCCGGAGATCGGTAGGCCTGAAAGTGGTATGGTTTGATCTACAAATTGGGTTTTAAGTCATATTTTCCAATTTTTAATGACAGAAGCGTCTTCAGATTATGTGTGGTACTGTATATACCCTAGAGTAGAAAACACTCCGAGACACAACTTATCACCATGCTGACCTTGACCTGAAGTTGACCTTGAAAAAACGAAACTTCCTTCTTTGCGCTACATATATTCTTCTTCAAGCTGTATCTCGGAACTAAAAGACAGAATGCCATTCCAATTTTGTGTCAGGATGTGGACACTAAGAGTATAACACATTCGTACATAAATTATCCCTCGGATAATTTAGAATGTCGTCTAGCGGCCAGACTATGTTGTTCCCGTTTTTCTTCACCCCTCAATATTATATTCCGTGAAATACTGTATAGAAATCACTCTTAAATTTTGGGGGAGGTATAAAAGAAGAGTAGAAGACATTGCCAGTACAAATTATGCACGTGGGACTTTCATGTCGCCGAGCGGAAGACATGTCTCCGAAGTTAAGGTGTGTACACCCCATTTACACCCAACTAATTAAGGGTGTACTTTTTTGTACTTCCCGTGTGTAAAGGAGCCCGGCCGGTCTAATTTACTAAAGGTAAAAGACATTGTAGCACAAAATGTGCCACGTGGGGTTAAATGTCGCCGAGTGGCAGACATGACTCAGTGTTAAGGGTGTACACCCCAACAATTAAGGGTGTGCATCCAGGAAAACGATTTGCACCCAGTCAAGGGTTTTGTAGGTGCATCACCCGCAAAGGTCAGAAGGAGGACGGGGACCGAAGATGTGAAGGGGGAGGGGAGGTACAGGGCGGGGCAGGTATAGGGTGTAACAGGCAAAGTGTTATCTGCCGCCCGGCGATGCCCTTGTATTTCAAGTTGCAGTATTGTATCCAAAATTGATTGAGAATGTGAATGCGGTCTATATGTTTCTTCTTAGAATTTTCATATTGCAACTATTAATTTATCCTCATCTTTTGCGTGATTGTGTGAGTGATTGTGTGTGTGATTTTGTGTGTGTGTTGCATGCGCTGCGTGCGTTAGTTCATGGGTTTGTGTGTTTGTGTATGTATGTGTGTGTGCGTGGCGTTGGTGTATGTGTGGGTTGGGTCTTGCGTGCATGCAGGCGTTGCGTACGTGTCTGTCGCGCGCGTGGTATGTATGTATGTATGTATGTATGTAGTATCGTGTTGTGTGTGTGTGTGTGTTTTTTTTTGTGTGTGGTGTGTGTGCTTCCGTGCGTTGCGTGCGTGCGTGTGTGTGTGTGTGTGTGTGTGTGTGGTGTGTGATGCGTGTACGTGTGCGTTGGTGCGTTTTGCGTTTGTGCGATATGTAAGAGAAATCTTGCGTTTGCATCGTGTTTATTTTGTAACTTTCTAATGATTCATTATTTGTTTGCTATTTAATGTTCTTGTTATCAATGTAAAGGGCACTGAGCTCATGTGAGAAAGCAGCGCTATATAAATTTCATATTATTATTATTATTATTATTATGATTATTATTATTAATGTGTGCGTAAACAATCTAACTAACTGAATAAAATTAATTATAAGCAAAAACAGAACAGAACACACATGCATGCCTGCAAGCATCTGAGAGAGAGGAGAGAGAGAGAGAGGAGAGAGAGAGAGCGGAGAGAGAGAGATGAAGCTGAGGTGAGGAGAGACGCACAAGAGAGAAGAGAGGAGACGACGAGAAAGAGAGAGAGAGAGCGAGAGAGAGAGAGAGAGAGAGAGAGAAGAGACAGAGAGAGGACGAGAAAGATGTATTGAGGAGAGAGAGGAGAGAGAGAGAGAAGAGAGGAGAGACGACGAGAGAGAGGAGAGAGAGAGAGAAGCATGAGAGAGAGAGAAGAAAGAGACAGGACAGGGACAGACTAAATCTAGACAAGTCAAACACGAATGAATGATTAAGCGAAATTGCACGAAACAGAACAACACATGCATACAAGCATATCAAGAGAGAGAAGAGATGAGACGAGAGAGAGAAGAGATGAGAGGAGAGAGAGAGAGAGAGATGAGAGAGAGAGAGAGAGAGAGGAGACAGAAGACAGGGACAGGACAGACAGGACAGACAGACACATAAGAGCCAGAGTAGAGGAAAGACAGAGGAAAGACAGACAGACAGAGGTAGATACACCACAGACGCTAATAGACAGACAGTGATGGGGCTCTTCCCCTTTTTTTAACTTGTATTTTAATCTTTCTCTATTCATCAGCGTTATCATGTTGTAGTAAGGCTTTATGATGTTGTAAAGGCTGGAGGAGGGGGTGGAGGAGGAGGAGGGGGGGAGGGGATGGAGGAGGACGGTCAAGAAGTTGGGGAAAGGGTGAAGACAGTGAAGGCGTTTAGGGGTGGTGAGACAAATACATGAGAGAGGGGACACAGAGCAGGGTTAATTCTTCGTATATGTTCTGAGGCGTTTTGTGGGGATAGAGACAGATACGTCATTAGTAGTCATTTCGCTTTCTTTTTAGTCCCCGAGCCGAAGGTTCGGAGGAACTATTGTTTCGTACTGGTCGTCGCGGCGACCGACGGTGCCTCCGTCCGGCTGTTCGTCGTTTTTTTCAAAATTATTCAGTCTATCATCATCAAATTTGGTATGCTAGTTGGCAAAGATGCAAGCTATCCTTGATGTATTTAGTTCTCACATTAAATGTTCAGGGTCACGGCCAGTTACGGGGTTTAAACCCCGAAACCACATAACGCTAATATATCGCGAAGTGCATGTATTTCAATGCAGGTTTTTTCACA
>JAGGCT020003925.1:0-10030 GCA_017654935.2 Phymorhynchus buccinoides
ACAATAGCCAATTATTGAGAAAGCGTTTTCTTGCCTCCATATCATTGAATGAAACATCCAAAATTATTGTCTGAAATAAAAAATCATTGTGGGATGCGTCCTTCTTTTTATTTCAAATTACGTACAATCAAGTGTGAGCGATTGTGTGAAATAAACGTGCCGAAAATTTAAAATCTTGAGTTGTGTCAAGTCAAAGCAAAATTTCCAAAATATTTTATTTCGCGTTAGAAGAAATTACAGTGTGGTCTCGTAACAAGCCACTATTCAAACAAGAAAACACATTTGCATGCATTTAAAATGGAAACAAAATAAGGAAAAATAGACAACAATGAAGTTTCGCAAGGAGGTGGACATAATTAGAGTCGATACACGCGACTATCAAAACAGTAGAACTGCCCTATTCCCACCATTTCTATCACTCGCATTCATGTATTCACCCCCACCCCACAACCCCAAACCTCTCCAATTTACCCCAAAACAAGGGTGTTTTAAGAACGGTTATTGGCATAATATATTGCGAGTACAGCAAAACCAGGTTATAAGGAAATCGAAGGAGATCATTTTTGTCTCCTTATATCCGGTTTTTCTTATATCGAAAACTCTATAACCGAGTATTGATGGGAAAAAAAGGGAAAAGTAAAAGAGAAAAGAGAAATTTTAAATAAAAGACAAAACAGAAACATAAAACGAAGGAAAATGCTTTACTAATTTGGTGCATGAAAAAGGGGAAAAAAATTGCCAAACGGGAAAAAAAAAGAAAGAATAGAACAGAAAAATTAAAAAACAAAATGAAGGCAGGCGTGGAATGAGTGCATGATGAGCGAGCAAGATAGTGGAGAGCAGAGAATGATTGGGTGTGGTGTGAGGAGTAACATATTTGTTTAAAATCTAAATTTCTGTTCTGTTTTTAATCAATATTCAATTTGGATGTATAACTTATTTACAACAATGAGACAATTTGTATTGCGTTTTGTACAATGACCAATGGGACAATAAAGGAAACTTGCGAACCTATGACTCATGTTTTACATCATAAAACCAAAATACAGCAAAACTCGAAAATCGAAGGGATATGATTCTTTGCTTATTACCATATTCCGAGTTTTCTTATATATCCGAAACTCGGACATAAGAAAACATTTTGAAGTTTTATTCCTGATAACCATAATTGAATGGGGAAAAGGGGAAAAAGAAAACAAAAAGAAAAGAAAAGAAAGACAGAAAAAGCGAAACGAAGATAAAATCCTGTTTCCTAATTTGGTGCATGTCTTACATCATAAAATCAAAATCGTTTACTAAGAAGATTTAAAGGTGCCTACAACCACTCAACTAACAAGCTTTTCCCCCCCTTTTTACTGTTATCAAATGCGTACCCCTTCATCCATCTTGTACTGAACTATTACCATTTACTGTCCACCCATTCAGCTTTTCATCAATCGTTTGCTTTTGTTTATGTGGATGTCCGTCAACATATTCAGTTATTTGTATTTATCTTCTTAAAGAAATGGATTGCCTTTTCCTCTCTGCCATTGCTGCTGAAAATAAAAGGATGGACAGTCTCTCTTCTCTACCACCAACACAAGTACAGGTACTCGTATTTTTTGTTTCCTGCTCAACATTGTATTTCTTTTGCACAGAATTCTGAAGGAAAGTATGGAATAAAGGAATAAAAACAACTCAATTAGTCTTGATAAGCTTTCCCTTTTTGGAACGACTTCAATTTTCTCGGAGCATCCTTTCAGCTCAGGTCCAACTCACTTTTAAAGACACACTGACCCAACACGATTAAGTCCCTTGTTATTTTCTGGGTCGCTGTGACCCAGATACAAATTTCCCCACTTCAAATTGAGGCTGCTCTTTAAAATGTTTCGTTTTCAATTTGGGGGGCATTTGTATGGGAGTCAAACCTGGTCAAAACAAGATTTCTTACCAGCTATAAGAGGGAAAACACGTGGAACCCGTGATTTTGACACGTGATCTGGTGGGTCTTTAAGAAAATGTTGTCAATGGTAATTCGCTTATAAGAAGATAGAACTCGCTTATAAGAAAATGAACTGCAAACCAAATCTCTTGTTTGACATAATTTTCTTATATCCAAGTTTCCATTGCGGATGGGAGAAGGAAAAATTGCTTGCTTATAACCGAGTTTTCTTATAAGCGAGTTTCTTATATCCGAGTTTTGATCATAGATAAGAAAGAAGAAGTTCGGCAGGGAATTTTTTTTTGCTTCATTATAAGCTAGTTTTCTTATAAGCAAGTTTCTTATAAGCAGATTCGGCTGTATCTTTCTATATTAAGGTAGGCTTACTCTAGTCTCACTACGACTAACACAAAAGTACAGGCATTCATATTTTTTTCTTCTGCTCAGCATTTATTTTGTACAGAATACTGAAGGAAAGTATGAAATTGAAGGAACAAAAATAACTCAGTCTTGCAATCAAGTGCCTGTACCAGTTAGAGTGTCTGTGATGTAGCTGCTCTGACGTACATTTTCCTCTTTTTTGTTTGCTTTGTTGGAACGACTGCATTTTTTGGAACATTCTTTCAGTTCATGCCCTAATTAAAAAAAAAATCGCTTATAAGAAAATCAAACTCGCTTATAAGAAAATGAACTGCAAACCAACTCCCTTGTATGAAATAATTTTCTTATATCCGAGTTTACATCGCGGATGGGAGAACGAATTTGCTTGATTATAACCGAGTTTTCTTATAAGCGGTTTTCGTATATCCGAGTTTTGATAATGCATAAGAAAGAAGGAATTCGGCCAGGGAAAATAAATTGCTTGATTTTAAGGGAGTTTTCTTATAAGCGAGTTTCTTATAAGCGGGTTCGGCTGTACACAAATTATTTCATGAGCACAACAAGCTATAAGCTTATAAGCGCACTCAAAAACGTTTCAATTACAAACATAAGGCTGCATCATGAAATGTACTTGAATAGCTAAGAGAAAAAAATTGCATTGGAATAAGAAAAATAAACTAAGCACAGATAACAATACATCATACACATCCATTTATAACTAGAAAAAAGCCCAATAGAAGTTAAAAAAAAAGGAAAAAGAAGAAACAAAGAGAAGAAAACAACGACAAAAACAAACAAAACGAAGAATGGTGTTGCAAAATATAACATACTAAGTACACTCTAAATAACAATCAAAGACGCTAATTTTACATCAGTGCATCTCAACAGGGTACATGTGATATGCTATTGAATAATTATTGTTTATGCGTTTTTGCAAATTGCCAATAAAACATTAGTCAGTATCAAAGCGTTTCAAAACGTTTATAAAATTACCTACTGCTAACATACTTCGTTTTTTAGCAAAACTTATTTGCACAAAACTAAAAACGCAGAAATTGATCAGGCAAATAGTCACACATAAGCAAGGGACATTCCTTAAAATAACCCGCTGAGAAGACTAAGCCATGTATAAAAATAGTATTCTCAAAATAATACTGGTACAACAAAATAAGGTCTATTATTCAATAATTCCATGCAACCAAAGACATTAAAAGATTGTAGAATGGAAGGAATGCACATGATTTATCAGGCATCAGAATAGTCTGAAGTCCAATCCTCTGAAAACCTGCGGTAAAAGGGCCATCTAGGCCCTAGACTGAAGAGGGAAAACATTCAAATGATTTGGGAACACCACCAATAAGGCTTAATATAGTGATATATCACTGTAAAAATGCTATTTAACACAAAGGATAACACTCAATAAAAAGGCAACAAAACCTCTGACAAGAGAAGCCAATCCTCTGTCAAAATTCTTAATCCTCTAAAATCCTCTGCTTCTGACCATTCTGATGCCTGATTTATGCAAGGCTATGGGGGACGCACACATATATGTAGAAGTTCCGTGTGGAAACTCCGTTTTTAAGTAAAAGAAGAAACAACCAGAGCATGACTTTACTTAAAAACCAGGATTTCGCACAAAGCCTGAGTTTTTGTGTGCGTCCCCTAATCCAACACACATACACATAATCGTACAACTCATGCAGCAGCGTTAAGATGGCGTCATATATTATGTGCCCCTGTTCTTGGTGTAGGCGAACTGGAGTGGGGGTCTTGGTGCTCTGGAGTGGCAAGTCCCAGAAAATCGAAGTATGATCTGTTCAGGGGAATGGAAGTCAGTGCCACAGGTCTGTAACCATTGCGTTGAGAAGGACATTGCTTCTTTGGGACAGGGACCACTGTTGATCATTTCCACAGAGAGGATGATGATAATGACAATGATGATGATGATGATGATGATGATGATGATAATGATAATGATAATGATAATGATGATGACAGGCATCAGAATAGTCTGAAGTCCAATCCTCTGAAAACCGCGGTAAAAGGGCTATCAAGGCCTAGACTGAAGAGGGACAACACTGAAATGAGTTCCGAACATCACCACAAAAAGGGCCCCCTTAATGTAGTGATAAATCGACTTTAAAATACTGAAATAACACTGAAATGAGTTCCCACCACCACCAAAAAGGCTTAATGTAGTGATAAATCACCTTAAAATACTATTTAACACAAAGGATAACACTGAATAAAAAGGCAAAACCTCTGACAAGAGAAGCCAATCCTATGTCAGAAATTCTTAATCCTCTGAAATCCTCTGATCCTCTGACAATTCTGATGCCTGTGATGATGATTGTGATGAGGATGATGATGGCAATGATAACTACGATGATGATGATGATGATGATGATGATGAAGAAGATAATAATGGTGATGGCAATGATGATGATGATGATAATAATGATTACACCAATGATGATGATGATGATGACGATGATGATGAAGATGATGATGGTGATGATGATGATGATGATGATGGTGTCCTGGAACTGTTGGTTCAAGTAGGTGAAATACTTGGGCAAGGGAGTCACTGTTTCCCTTCAGGAAACGTTTCACAGAAACTTGAAAAATCTATGTTCCAGGGCGTCGGAGGGCTTCGTCCTCAACTCAGGGTTGAAATCCATTATCAGCACGAGGAGGTTTATGAAGTGTGCTTTTTCCCAAACGTCTGTGATCCCTCTGCTTGTCATACGTTCGTCGATGCGATGGAGCAATGGCATAGGCCTATCCCTCGCCTGTAACATAAGAAAAAAAGGCTATTTAAAATAGGTCTAGTTTGTTTTCAAAGGCTCATTTTCTTTGCATCAAACTTACATAAAGCGTTGGCCAGAGATAAGCAGTATTATAATGAAGATGAGGCGGATGATAATGATGATGGTGATGATGATGATGATGTGGAGGGGGAGGGAAAAGAGGCAAGGAGAAGGAGGATGAAGAGAAAGAACAAGAAGAAAAAGAAGAAGAGGGAAAAGAAGAAGAAGATGGTGATTATGGTAATGATGAGATGATGATGATGATGATGATGTGGAGGAGGAGGAAAAAGAGGCCAGGGGGAGGAGAAGGAAGAGAAAGAACAAGAAGAAAAAGAAGAAGAGGGAAAAGAAGAAGAAGATGGTGATGATGGTAATGATGAGATTATGATATGATGATGATGTGGAGGAGGAAAAAGAGGCCAGGGGAGGAGAAGGAAGAGAAAGAAGAAGAAAAAGAAGATGAAGATGATGACGATGACGTTGATGATGATGATGATGATGATGATGAAAAAGCATAACCCTTTAATGTAACTAGAATAAATGCCAATGGTTAGACTACAAACATGTATGTATTGCATATAATAAAATTATCAGTATTCGTGTTTGTTAACCCTGTAACTAGTAAACCCATGTACATATTTGCTTTAAATTTTGTGTGGTAGTGTATCAGCACTGTCGCAGTTTTTCTATGGGACCATCTATGCAGGGCCTACCATGTACACTGATCATCCTAACGAAAACATCTTGTTGATCTTGACCTTCAAGTTTGACATTGAACCAGAGGACAGAATGGCTTCAAATTGTGTGATGTGTCTCACGATGCAGTGATGATCCTGTGACAAATTGTAACTGTGCTGATCTTGACCTTGAAGTTTGACTTTGAAAACGTTTATTTCCTGTACAGCCATATATTTCACATTCTTGGACTTAAAATGTTCAACTTGTATGGAAGAGCATTGGTTAATGGTAATTCAAAATATTGGGCACTGACGAATGTCAAGGTCAAGTACAGAGACCTTGGAGGAGACAAACCGGTGTTTTGGCAATATCTTGTAGTTTCAGGCTTCAAAGTTGGCTGATTGGTAGACTAGATCAAGGTCAAAAGTGGTGCAAAGTATTATTTTAATAACCTTAAACTTCTCCTTGTTATCAATTGCAATAGTTTGGAAACCATTGGGTTTACACCTACATAACAATTATATTCTTGATCAGCATGACCTAGGGCATACAGTGGGGAAATTGTGCAGCCACTTGAACTTGACCTGGACATTTTGACTTTGAAGCTGTTAAATGAAAAATTGGCTCTATCTGGAGAAACCCCAGAAGGAAGTACTTCAATTTTTGTGTGGAAGTGTATTACCTAAAGGATACAAAGAAGACACTAGACAGGGAATCCACCACACAATATGCTTAAGATATCGATGATAAAAGTCCTTACCTGGGGGAAATGGTTGCGGTTTCTGTGCAGAACGTTACAGAATTTGTCGTTGTTACTTTCATTGAGCATGCACGTGGGGGGCATACCCATTTCATGTATGAATCCGATCAAGGCCCACTCCTGCAATGGAATGACATGGGTCAGCAAATGAATATGTGCTTCTCTATTCAAGAAAAAAAAAATGACATGAATCCTCCATAAATCTGCCACAGTTCTTAAATGTGGTGTTTTTCAATCACAAGAACAACATCAAGAACAGCAGCAACAAAGATAACAAACTAAAAGGTAAAGATAAATCGCTTAATAATATAGAACAAATTGGTTTATCTGGGGTTTTTTTTTCAACAGACAACAAAATTAAGTAATTATAACTGAATGTGAAAGCTGGAATTTTTATATGAATAATGGCTGAGTAGGAAAGGTCACGTTTGTATAGGAATTATGACTGAATATGAACGACTCTTTTTTGTGTTAATAACTGAACATGAAAGCTGAAGTTGCATTTTAAGGGGAATAGCAACTGGATGACAACATGGAGTTTTAAGAGATAATACATACAAATATTAAGATGAACTTTTTTTTTATGAATAACATCTCAATATTATGAAAGATGAAGTGTTTTGAGGAATAGCAACTAAACGTGAAAATAAAGGTTTTTTTAATGGGAATAATAACTGAAAGCTGAAGTATTTAAAGGAATAACAACTGAACAATTATGAAAGCTGGAGTTTTTACAGGAACAACAGCTGAATGTGAAAACTGAACTTTTCACACGAACACCAGTAGGATAATATAATTATGAAAGCTGAAGTTTTCTTGCGTGTTTAAAAAAAAAAAATAATTGCTAAATTAAAGCTGAATATTATTTATCTAAATCAGAAGAACAGTTAAATATGAAATATGAAGGTTTCTTTAGGAACAACACTTGAATATTATGAAAGCTGAAGGCAGGAATAGCAGATGAATAGGACAATTGAAGATAGGAATAGCAGATGAATAGGACAATTGAAGGTAGGAATAGCAGATGAATAGGTCAATTGAAGGTAGGAATAGCAGATGAATAGGACAATTGAAGGTAGGAATAGCAGATGAATAGGACAATTGAAGATAGGAATAGCAGATGAATAGGACAATTGAAGGCAGGAATAGCAGATGAATAGGACAATTGAAGATAGGAATAGCAGATGAATAGGACAAATGAAGGTAGGAATAGCAGATGAATAGGACAATTGAAGGTAGGAATAACAGATGAATAGGACAATTGAAGATAGGAATAACAGATGAATAGGACAATTGAAGATAGGAATAGCAGATGAATAGGACAAATGAAGGTAGAATAGAATAGCAGATGAATAGGACAATTGAAGGTAGGAATAACAGATGAATAGGACAATTGAAGATAGGAATAACAGATGAATAGGACAATTGAAGGCAGGAATAGCAGATGAATAGGACAATTGAAGGTAGGAATAGCAGATGAATAGGACAATTGAAGGTAGGAATAGCAGATGAATAGGACAACTGAAGGTAGGAATAACAGATGAATAGGACAATTGAAGGTAGGAATCGCAGATGAATAGGACAACTGAAGGTAGGAATAACAGATGAATAGGACAACTGAAGGTAGGAATAACAGCTGAATGTGATAGCAGGAATGTTCATAGAATTCAAAAATGAAGTACGTGTACGCACCCTCAGCTCCGAGACATTCATGCCTGGACTGGCCCATAGCAGGAAGACGCGCATGTGCATGGCCATCTCCAGCAGCATGCCTCCTGCAGCCCACATGTCAGGGGCAAAGGGCTTCTTGGTTTTACAGCCCAGCGTTATCTCAGGGGCCGTGTAGGCTGGAGTACCGTAGCTCTTATACGCCTGGATAGAAGAAAACAAAGCATTGATTCCAACCCACTTTTGTTTTAACATTTCCTTTGTTAGTCTGTCTGTCTGAAAACTCTTGTCCAAATACCCCTAGAACCTGTGGGCCCAGAAAACGTTGTTCAAATACCACTAGAGCCAGTCGGCCCGAAAACCATTGTCCAAATTCCTCTAGAACCTGTCTGCCCCCAAACCTTTGTTCAAATACCCCTAGAACCTGTCTGCCCCACAACTCTTGTTCAAATACCCCTAGAACCTGTCTGCCCCACAACTCTTGTTCAAATACCCCTAGAACCTGTCTGCCCCACAACTCTTGTTCAAATACCCCTAGAACCTGTCTGCCCCAAAACTCTTGTTCAAATACCCCTAGAACCTGTCTGCTCTCCTCCCCCTCCCCCACCCTCTCCTTTCTTTCTCTCTCTCTCTCTCTCTCGCTCTCTCTCTCTCTCTCACTCTCTCTCTCTTCTCACACACACACACACACAACATATACTTGGTCAATGAATCACCAGACACCCCCTTTTGAGAGCACAAATTTTTCGATTTTAATTTCTTTTTGAACATCTTTAAAAATGGCAGCAAGTATCACACTTATGCACCCACATTCACCCACACACTGACACACACAACCCCCACCCCCCACATGCATATACACACAAACATGCGCTGGGCTATGCTATGTTAACACAAAATGCACACAAATATACACACACATCTTGCTGCTCCCATAGTATAGCTCTCACCTTTTCTTCATTCCAAGTCAGCCCCTGTTTGGAAAGCCCAAAGTCTGTGAGCTTGATGCTGGCGGGGTCATCATCATGACCCACGAGGATGTTCTCTTGCCTGATGTCGCCGTGCAAGATGCCCTTATCTGCCATGTAGTACAAGGCACAGAACAGTCTGTAGGCCACCACCCTCAGCTGCCCCAGAGGCACCCCCTGGGGGTGGACCCGACTCATCCAGTCGCTCAGGTCCCCCTTCATCATCTCCAGCACCAAGCAGTGGACGCCTTCTCCGTCCGGGAACATTTTGAACACTTTCACTGAGACAAGACAAACATTTTGAAAGAAAAATTAAACTGGAGCGTTAAAACGCTAGACCACAAGCCGCGCGGCAGCATTTTCGGATTCAGTGACTTTGAGGATCTTTGACACCAGATTGAAAGTCAATAATAAAAGCAAACCATCACTAAGTTAAAAAGAAATGGTAAAATGCAAACTGGTCTGCATTTCAAATGCACCAACTTTTTAGTCTTTCAGACTAGGGGAACGGCGCTCAGCTTATAACTGAGATGCTATATTCATTCTATTTTTATCCAATTTAGTAGTTGGCCCTCCGTAGTCATGTCTATTATCTTTTTACATTATAATTTTAGAACATTATTATTTTTGTTATTTTACAAAAGATTGTTTCTATTTCTTTTTAATTAAGTGCTGGTTTTCTTTTATTGTTGACTTTCAATCTGGTTCAAAGAGGACAACCTTTCTCTTGTAGGAAGTCTTCTTGCTCAGCTTGAACCTTGAATGAAAATATGTCTGTATCAATATATAATTGTGGCGGTACAATAGCCGATGAGGTTTAAAAACCGAGGCGTGGTTACCGCTA
>JAGGCT020003926.1:0-7500 GCA_017654935.2 Phymorhynchus buccinoides
GGGGA
The DNA here is from genome assembly GCA_017654935.2 of Phymorhynchus buccinoides. Classification (NCBI taxonomy): domain Eukaryota; kingdom Metazoa; phylum Mollusca; class Gastropoda; order Neogastropoda; family Raphitomidae; genus Phymorhynchus; species Phymorhynchus buccinoides. The sequence goes on from JAGGCT020003926.1 coordinate 6, forward strand.
AGGAGGGTAGGGGAAGGAGGGTAGGGGGGAGGGTATGGGAAGGAGGGTAGGGGAAGGGGGTAGGAGAAGGAGGGTAGGGGAAGGAGGGTAGGAGGGAGTGTAGGAGAAGGAGGGTAGGGGAAGGAGGAGTAGGAGAAGGAGGGTAGGGGAAGGAGGGTAGGGGAAGGAGGGTAGGGGAAGGAGGGTAGGACAAGGAGGGTAGGAGGAGGTAGGACGAAGAGGGTAGGAGAAGGAGGGTAGGAGAAGGAGGGTAGGCGGGTCGGAAGGAGGGTAGGGGAAGGAGGGTAGGTGAAGGAGGGTAGGGGAAGGAGGGTAGGGGAAGGAGGGTAGGACAAGGAGGGTAGGAGAAGGAGGGTAGGAGGAAGGAGGGTAGGGGAAGGAGGGTAGGGGAAGGAGGGTAGGAGAAGGAGGGTAGGACAAGGAGGGTAGGAGGGTAGGACAAGAGGGTAGGGAATGAGGGTAGAAGGAGGGTAGGGGAAGGAGTGGTAGACAAGGAGGGTAGGGAAGAGGGTAGGACAAGGAGGGTAGGGGAAGGAGGGTAGGGGAAGGAGGGTAGGGAGGAGGTATGGAAGGAGGGTAGGGGAAGGAGGGTAGGGGAAGGAGGGTAGGGGAAGGAGGGTAGGGAGGGTAAGGAGGGTAGGGGAAGGAGGGTAGAGGGAGAAGGAGGGTAGGGGAAGGAGGGTACTGGAAGGAGAGGGGTAGAGGGTAGGTGAAGGAGGGTAGGGGAAGGAGGGTAGGGGAAGGAGGGTAGAGCAGGAGGGTAGAAGACGGGTAGGGGAAGGAGGGTAGGGGAAGGACGTGTTACTGGACAAGGAGGGTAGGACAAGGAGGTAGGACAAGGAGGGTAGGACAAGGGTAGGACAAGGAGGGTAGGACAAGGAGGGTAGGGGAAGGAGGGTAGGTGAAGGAGGGTAGGGGAAGGAGGGTAGGGGAAGGAGGGTAGGTGGAAGGCGGGTATGGGAAGGAGGGTAGGGGAAGGAGGGTAGGGGAAGGAGGGTAGGGAGGAAGGAGGGTAGTAACAAGGTTGGGGTGAAGGAGGGTAGGGGAAGGAGGGTAGGGGAAGGAGGGTAGGGGAAGGAGGGTAGGGAGAAGGAGGGTATGGTAAGGAGGGTAGGTGAAGGAGGGTATAGGGAAGGCAGGGTAAGGAGGGTAGGTAGGGTGAAGGAGGGTAGGGGAAGGAGGGTAGGGTAAGGAGGGTAGGTGACCAGGAGGGTAGGGGAAGGAGGGTAGGTGAGGAGGGTAGGGGAAGGAGGGTAGGGGAAGGAGGGTAGGGGAAGGAGGGTAGGGGAAGGAGGGTAGGGGAAGGAGGGTAGGAGGGTAGGGGAAGGAGGGTAGGGGAAGGGGAGGAGGGTAGGATGTAGAAGGAGGGTAGGGGAAGGAGGGTAGGGGAAGGAGGTGGTAGGAGGGTAGGGGAAGGAGGGTAGGGAGAAGGAGGGTATGGGAAGGAGGTGGGTAGGGGAAGGAGGGTAGGGGAAGGAGGGTAGGGGAAGGAGGGTAGGGGAAGGAGGGTAGGGGAAGGAGGGTAGGGGAAGGAGGGTAGGGGAAGGAGGGTAGGGGAAGGAGGGTAGGGGAAGGAGGGTAGGGGAAGGAGGGTAGGGGAAGGAGGGTAGGGGAAAGGAGGGTAGGGGAAACGGGTAGGGAAAGGAGGGTAGGGGAAGGAGGGTAGGGGAAGGAGGGTAGGGGAAGGAGGGTAGGGGAAGGAGGGTAGGGGAAGGAGGGTAGGGGAAGGAGGGTAGGGGAAGGAGGGTAGGGGAAGGCTGTAGGGTAGGGGGAAGGAGGGTAGGGGAAGGAGGGTAGGGGAAGGAGGGTAGGGGAAAGGGTAGGGGAGGAGGGTAGGGGAAGGAGGGTAGGGGAAGGAGGGTAGGGGAAGGAGGGTAGGGGAAGGAGGGTATGGGAAGGAAGGGGAAGGAGGGTAGGAGAAGGATGGTAGGGGAAGGAGGGTAGGAGAAGGAGGGTATGGGAAGGAGTGTAGGGCTAGGGGAAGAGAGGGAATAGAGAGGGAGTCACAGTGGGCCAAACAGTTCAAACAATGAACGTAATGAAGTAAGACTGGTGTACTGCAAGAATCTGTTTTAGGACCTCTCCTATTCTGCTTATTTATTAATGACCTACCACTTTCAATATGAGAAGACAGTGTCTCATGCGATCTGTTTGCTGACGACTCCTCCCTCCACTCTAGTGCAGCTCGCTTATACTCCATTCAAACCTCATTACAAACAGCTTTAAATGATGTTTCTGCCTGGTGTGACCAACACCTGATGGTCACTCCACTCTACAAAAACCAAAAGCATGGCAATTACTTCAAGACAAAAACATCAGAACGAACCTCTCATTCTCAAAGTTTATTGAAAGGATAACATCATTGGCCAAGTAAAAAAGCACCGAGTCCTGAGTGTGATCATAGATGAAGAACTGAAGTGGCAGACCCATATTGAGAAAGAAGCACACAAGCTTGCACGAAGCCTATTCCTACTAAAAAACACACATAAACCATTCATAAATATAGAGGAACGCACAATGTTCTTTCATGCCCACTGCCTCTCTCACGTCAACTACGCATCTGTAGTTTTGGGATTCTACCGCCAAATGTCACCTATTAAAACTCAAATCTATCTACAAAAGAGCAGCTAAAATTATTCTTACTGACCCAAACCTCACCACATTAGAAAAAACAAGCAAAATTAAACATCCTTCCGTTAGATTCACAACTAAAGTACAACAAAACAATCATCATGTACAAAGTGCATAATGACTTAGTCCCACAATACCTAAAATCATTAGTTACCCCGGTATCACATCGTTATGGTTCCAGTAACTACATTTTGCCAAACACTAGAATAGACAAATACAAAAAGGTTTTCCTTCTCAGGTTCCTCAGTTTGGAAGTCCCTTCCCTCTGCCAGTCAGTTATGCCCTTCCATCTCACGATGCAACACCATGGTGCGGGCAAACATAATGTATATCCCTGCATAAATCCTATGTGATATTGAATCACACTGTATAACTTATCTATTGCCTTGCGTACAGCTACATGTTATATGCATGTTATAAGTGTATATCAAACGAATGTTTACATCTCAGTTTCGTTTATTGGTTTGCCTTTTAACTACTTGTTACATATGTTTGGATCGAGGCTGCTTTCTTCTCATACTAGTAATCAAGTATTTGTTTCACTATGGTTTTTATGTGGGTTTAAAAAACCTCAAAAAACATATATATACAATGTAAGTGTGAGTGAAGGAGTGAGAGGAGAGAGAGAGGAGGAGAGAGAGAGAGAGAGAGAGGAGAGGGGAGAGAGAGAGAGAGAAGAGAGAGAGAAGAGAGAGAGAGAGAGAGAGAGAGAGAGAGAGTTTTGAAGAGATGTAGTGCAGCGGTTCTCATGATATTGTGAGGGCAGAAGCAACACAACAGCACAGAAGGTACAAGAATAACAAAACATCACCATTCTGGAATGAAGTAGAGGGCTAAATAAGCAATATGAAAACAATACAACTATGTCCCTATAATACAAACTTGCAAGTCTCTCTCTCTCTCTCTCTCTCTCTCTCTCTCTCTCTCTCTCTATCTCTCTCTCTCTCTCTCTCTCTCTCTCTCTCGCTTGCTTGGCTTGCTCGAATTGTTTTGTCTGCCCACCCTCCACTAAGCCAGGGGGGCAGCCCCCCTCCCTGCCCCCCCTATTCCTACGCCACTGCAGTGTCTGCAAAGCACTCCGTCAATGGACGCCCAGATAAATCACATGTGTCGTTCCACCTACCTTTCTTTGAGGCAGATCGCTTCCATTCGCTCGTTTCTATCAGAAAAAGCTACTGCTCAAATGATCTGCTCTCCTGTCTTCTCTAAAACCGATTATTGTAATGCCATATGGGCTGAACTCCCCGCTGCTGCAATCAACCGCCTTCAGCGAATTCAGAATAACGCAGCCAGACTTGTTCTCAAAAAATCTAAAAGAACGCATGTCACGCCTGTCTTCATCAAATTACACTGGCTGCCGATCCAAGCTCGCATTGAATACAAACTAGCTACTCTCGCTTTCCGCCATTTCCAGAACACCTTGACATCATATCTGTCCGACAAACACGTCACCTACCAACCATCCCGCACACTCCGCTCTAGCAGCGAACATCTTCTGGAGGTTCCCCGCATGAAACTCAAGTCTTTTGGCTGCCGCTCTTTCAGTTATCAGGTACGAGGGGTGAATGCTAGAACTGCCCATCTGTGCTCTTTATTCCTTTTGAGATAGACCGTTCTGGCAGGCATCCCTCGCAGTATCATCTGCAATTCTCTCCCTCTCCACCTCTGGTCTTCAAAAACTCTGTCTGCCTTGAAGTCTGGTCTGAAAACCCATCTGTTCCAACAGTGTTTTTTCACCTCATAGTCTGTGCCCCTTGAATACTATTTCCCGTTTCTTTTTCCCATTCCCCACTATTTTTGCTAATGCTGTTGTCATAGCTTACGTATATTTGTAAGTTATTAATGCTTTGTCTCATGATTGCAACTGTGAGTGCGCGCGTTTACGCGTGTATGTGTGCGGATGATTTGCTTTTGTATTATTGTTTTATTATATTTTGTCTTGTTCGCTTGGCGGCACTTCCTTTTGCTTTAGTGTCTTTGTCTCCCCCACCCCCCTTGCTTGCTGTGAGGGAGGTGTGGAAAGGGGAGGGGAGTGCTTGCTTTTGTTTCTGCGTCAGGTTTATTTGTACTGCTTTGTGTGAGAGGGTTCTTCCCTGGGTGTGGGTGTGGGTGGGTGTGGGGGGGGTGGGGTGAATGTATGAGTCGGTGCAATAGTTGTTTTGTTTTTGTTTTATCATTGTAAAACGCTATGAGGATGCCATGCCATCGAACAGCGCTATATATGTTTCGTTTATTATTAAATATACGGATTAGGGGAAATTCGGACATGTGCACATATTTTTGCTCTTCTGTCTTTTATTTATTTACGGATTGCGCATGGGTTTCCGCGCGGAACATCCTCTTGTATGTGTACACGGCCTTATTGTCCTCAGGACACTGACATATTATGTTTATTAACATAATACAACTATATCCTAAATCATCTATGATATAACACGTCTGCATAATTATCATGCTTCAACATTTCTTCGTATCTCTTCAAAAAATAGTGTACCTTTTCACTTTCTCCTCCTCACTCTTTTCACTATTGACAACAACGTGTCTCTATACTTGGTCCCCATGACGTAATACACGAATATGTTGAAGCTGGAATTCACGTAAGCAAACGTTTGGCAAATCCTCAAAGCCGTAGCGTAGAAATTCTCCAGACGTCCCCCTGTGTTCAAATCTGGCAGAAAGAGACCGGTGACTCGAAGGAACCCAGAAGGGGAGACGCAGATGATGAGTAAGATGGAGGTTCCGATGAGCATTTTAGTCAGAGCCACTTCTTTGGCAGAGAGCAGAGAAGAGCTTTCTGCGGATCGCCACGCCATCGCTCGACGCAGTGTGTGCACTGTAATCACCGTCGCGGTTGTCACCATTATCAACATCCCAGTCTGAAAGACTACCCCGAAAACGACGCTGTCGATGTAGTCTACAAGGTCTTTATGATTCGCGTAGAACTCGCTGTGGCGATACAGCATGGCTTTGACTTTCGCTTCGGGATCGTAGAAACAGGCGATGTGATACCTCGACACCACTACGAAGTACAGAGCTAGAGTGGTGATGTGAATAGCGAAGATGATGAGAGCTAGAGTCTTGGTGTGGATCAGATTCTGGTACTGCAAGGGTCTGACAACGCTGTAGCACCGATCGCACGCGATCAGAGCCGAGAGGAGGAATGACACAAATCCGATGCCTTGCGTACCGGTGAAGTAATTATTCAATAAGAAAACCAGCACAGGGCTGATCTTAGTCGTCCCGAGAAACTGGAAATAAAATTCCTGAAAATATTGCGCCGTGCATACGATGAGGTAAAGCTCGTCAGCTAAGGACAAGGAAAAGAGTAACAGGTTGACGCGAACGTTGAGTCCTTGTTTGAAAAACACCGCCATGTTGATAACGTTAGCGGGTCCGCCAATCAGAAATAGGAGGACAAGCATGTTGGTTCTGACCTTCACGGCAACCATTATGGTTTCTCTGCTGACCAGGTTGTAGGAGTTGTTCCAGGGTAAGAATTCCCAGTCTGTAAATCTGATTTCCGTGCAGCCTTTGATGATTGATTGATTCTGTGGCTCCGTTGATACACGGATGACCGACGGAGTGGTGTTTTGAAAAGTCATGTTGTCGAGGGGAACTTGTGATAAGAAGGAAAGAAAGTTTCATCAAGAACAGAAATGCATAGTATTCCTTTTGCTCATTTTCCAACACACACTAATTTCAGTATTAATTTCTTAATGCCAATTATTACGGTTGCTGTTTTAAACAGCATTAATAAACCCAAGTAATATTTAAAGAAAAAAGAAAATTGATTCTGGAAAAAACCCGCATTTATTTAAATAATGATAACATTAACACTAGTGTATGCTTGGCTGCTTGCACGTTGTTTTTTTGTTGGTGTTGTTGTGCGTATGCGTGTGTGTTTTAAGCATGCACAAACATTTTCGAGAAACCCAGATGAAGTCTACACCTGGAACCTAGAAATATAAAGAATAGCATAACAGCATTCTGTGTCACAGTGATCACGCCAGTAATTTTGAAAACCAGTCCAATCAGCCACAATGCCCCCCAACAACCAGGTGTCAAAACCAGTCCCAGGGAAACAAAACCCAGTGAATATCACTACATCAAAGCCTCTGTTAGAACAATTTATCAGTCCTAGCAAATATGTATCAGTCCCTGGGACTGGCAGGTAAAACGTTTTTCAGGATGTTAGTTTTGCAATCAGTATTTTACTGATGATTACCGGTAAGCGTGATCACTGTGTCATAAGTGTTATTATGCAGTACAAATGAAAGCAAGATGCACCCTTCGCAAGTGTACCATAATCTTATTTGGGTAATGTCAGCCTCCGAACTCTTACCATCCAGTGCCTTTTTAGAAAGATAAATATTACATGATTCTCTCGGAGGGCAATTCCAACGTAACTGACAGGACATTCAGAGTCCATTTTGTAAGGAAACCGGTTGTTCTCTACACCACATTCGAATGTCATTCATAATAAAAAATGTTTTATTTTAAAGCACAACATGTGTTTCAATAGTAACCACCAAAAATGTAGATGTTACACAAAACACATTCAGAATAACTGACATCTAAAAATCGTAACTGACAGGACATCAAAAGTACCTTGTTTTTCGGTTAGATAAAAAACACCTGTTAAAGTCTGTGAAAGTTGATGACAAATGCTCAAAAGATCAGCACTGTTGAGTGTCTAAAGGGTTAAACTTCACTTTAGGCTATTTTTTATACAGCAAATTCTAGTAGGTTCATGTTTCGAATAATAATCAGTTTCCTTTCATAATGTATCAATGTGCAATATCAAAATAGCTCACGGCTTTCTAACTTGGAGAACTATATTATTTGTGGATGAGTGGGATTTTCT
>JAGGCT020003927.1:0-10018 GCA_017654935.2 Phymorhynchus buccinoides
ACAGACTATTGCTGCCCAACCGTGTCAAAAAGCGGATTTTCTTCTCTTTTTTTTAAAGAACCCCTCTTTCACAAATGTTTTGTCATTATTCAACTGCTTCTCTTTGCATCGTTTCTTGTGTCATTTTAGGTCCAGGCCGGGTTCACATTTAGACGCGTAAGTTCTGTACGGAAAACACTAAATAAGTGGTAAGAAAGAAGGATAAAAGTTGACGCATCTAGGGGAAATTCGGACACGTGCGCAAATCTTTTCTCCCTCCTTCTTTGTTTCACTTGGTTTATGGATTGCGCGCACGGGTTTCCGCATGGAATATCCGCTTATGTGTGTACAAACGGCGTAAAGGTAGGCCTAAGACTTGTTTTAAATTAATTTAGCAATTTGTTGGGTGGTTTTTTTTTAAATATCAGTGGAGAGTGCAAACCCAGAGAATGTTTGAAAGACATTATCGCAGTGATAGGCCTACATGTGCGTGACGGAATGAAAATGGGGTTTAACGTCCTCTCGGCTGTAAGCAGCGCATGTGAGACGAACCATCAACCAACCACCATTAACAACGTCATGTGTGACAGTTGCGACCACAGTCCTTTTATACTAAGTGAACTGAAAAGGGATTATAGTAGAAAGTTTGGATGAATGTAACAAATCAGCTTTCAAAACCCCGAACTATTTATTCCCGCGACTGATACGCGGTGCGCGTGTGTGTGTTCGTGCGTGTGCATAGCGGCCGGCTTTCGCGCGCATGTGTGTGTGCATGTGGGTGGGTGGTGGGTGGGTGGGTGGGTGGGTGTGGGTGGGTGTGGGTGGGTGGGTGGGTGGATCTCATGCGTAACTAATCCATAGGATGGAAGTTCAGTTTAACGTCGCGTATCGGCTTTCGTCATGTACGACGGGCTGAACAAACCAACCAAGGTATAAAACAAAAAATTATGTTCCTGAATCACTGTCTTAGCCACAAAGGCCGAGAAGCGATCAGAAATTTAAAAAAAACATAAATGCAATAAACACTTAAATAGGAAAGCACTGTTGAATAAAGGAAAAGGGAGCCGCGAGGCTTCTGAAAGCTACGCAATCAAGTAAGCTTCGATTTTCCATGATTGAGAAAAGTAGGTTCAATTGTTCTTCTAATCACCTTTTGTTGCACAAATTCAACACACTCGCGTTAACCTTTTCCAGCCGTGGCTGTGTTCCTTCTTCCTCTTCTAGTCAATCGCTCAGGCAGTTTCCCCCGTCAATTATGAGCGCCGATGCGTCATGACTGCCGTTTTATGCGCCCCTAAGTAAGAAATAGTTAGGCCCAGCAAGTCCGACTTCGGCTGGGCTGTGTTCCTGGTTTCCACATATTTCCAATGTATCAGTGTTGAGATAAAAATATATTTAAACAAGGGCGTCGACGAGCGGCAGACATGTTCGTGCACCAGCAATGCCACGCACTTGCAACACCCGAGTAGCATAATTTTTTTTGTGTAGGGCCGGAACGAAACTTCTCTCGTCCACTCTCTCTCTCTCTCTCTCCTCTCTCGACCTCGTCTCACTCTCCCTCTCTCGTCCTCTCTCTCTTCATCTCTCCTCTCTCCTCTCTCTCTCTCTCTCTCGTCTCTCTGCTCTCTCTCCTCTCGTCTTTTATCTCACACGTCTAAACTCTCTCTGTTTAAGCGATTCTGTCAAAAGAGCATCTACCTGCTTTTCTCTTTATCGCTCCCAGCGATTTCTGTCACGACCCTTCTTTTTTTTACCTTGATATTGACCTTGATCGGTATGCCATCATCAGAACGGGCATAAGCCAAAGTACCTCATATCATGCCAGCCAATTTGAAGACTCTAAGACAAACGGTGTGGGAGTTATGGCCCCTTAAATATTTTCGGTTTTCAAGGTCGTACGCCAAGGTCAAGGTCACGACGGCAAACATTTTTGCGCGGATGCCTTCCTCTCATGGTTGACACACCACCACACAAAATTTGAAGCGATTCCTGTCAACCCATTCGAAAGATATCCATTGGGACAGACAGAAGGGAGAAAAAATGATGACCTCCGATTTTCAGGCTCCAGCGATCTTTTTGACCTTGACCTTAGACCTTGATCAGTATGCCATAATCAGAACGGGCATAAGCCAAACCATCAGCTTCATACCAAGTTTTCAACATCCTATGTCGATCGGTGCCCGAGATATGGCTACAAATAGATTTTCGGGTTTCAAGGTCATACGCCAAGGTCAATTTCACGACGGCAAAATGGTTTGCGCGGATCTCTTCCTTTTAAGGTGGCACACCTCCACACAAAATTTGAAGCGATTCTGCCAACCCGTTCGGAATATATCCTTGGGACAGACAGAAAAAACAAAAAAAACCAGCCCATCGCAACAGTCCGATCACCTATGGTGACGGCCAAAAAAAACCTCTTATGTTCTGACGCTTACGGGTTTCCATACAAGACAAGGAAGGGGAAAAAACAAATAACATAAAAACCAAAAGAACTGTCTTGATTCGAAAAGCATCAGCCACCCACGATGAATGAGCATATTACGGGAGACGGAGACGGCGTCCCTTCCCCTCCTAACTCTCGCCCCCCCCCTCCCCCTCCCCTCCTCCCCCATTGTCAGTTCACATCAATGTTGTGGACATCCCCCAAGCATACTGATTTCTCTGGCGACACTTATGGTACTCAGTTGGAAAACCCATATACAAGGACACCCGGCGGTCGACTGGAAAAGAATAAGGAAGTAAGGTGATTTGTGGTGTGTGGAAAGGATGAAGAGATGGGGGGGGGGGGGGGTTCATGAGAATAGCGGTGACAAGGGGTGGAGGTGGGGTCCAAAGGAAGTTTAAGGAAGGAAGGAAGGTGTGGCAATTAGGCGGACATGAAAGTTTGCGTCATCAAAGAGACAGATTGAGAGAGAGGGAGAGAGAGAGATAGGGAGAGAGAGGGAAAGAGAGAGAGTGAGAGAGAGATAGACTGAGGGGAGAGAGAGAGAGAGAGATAGAGAGAGAGAGAGAGAGGAGAGAGAGTAGAGAGAGAGTAGAGGAGAAGAGAGAGGAGAGAGAAGAAAGAGAATGAATGCATGAATGAACGAAAGAATGCCTTCATGAACTGAATTTTATTTTGAATGAATGAATGAATTTTATTTATTGAGGGTAATAGAATAAGCAAGGGAGACAGAGATAGAGACAGTACAGGGACAGTAGGACTGACAGACAGATGAGATCTTCAGATCTTAAAAAACACGAGGGACTATGTCCATGTCATATACACGAAACACCAAGAACATAGGACACAAAAAAGAGAACGCGTACACAGACAGGACGGGATAGGGAAGGACTGTAGTGAACATAGCTGACATCATGATCGTGAGAAGACAGGAATCCTCCATTTGGGACTGTTATCCGTATTTTACGGACCATAAGGCGCATCTGATTATACTATATAGTTCCTCACTCCCCCAAAATATGAATTGTTCAGAAATAATTAATGGGGAGTAATTTTCATGGTGTGTGTGTGGAGTGATCATGCCTAATTCAATCGTTCAGACAGGGAAGGCTCAAACCTTTACGCCGTATATCGCATTTCTCTGTGAGCCTATTCGGTTCACTGCGATCGTGTCGCTGTTGAGCGCTGCTGGGAATGGCTTCGCACTTTGGTGGCATAAATGTGGCTCTTGATGAGTGCGAATTTATGTCATTGGGGTATGTACTTCACATTTTGTATCAGTTATTGGCCGATGGACACACACAAGCGATTTTCTATTTGAAAAATGTTTGCATCGAGCTATATATCGGGTAGTCTATCGCAATGCTTCTTTAGTCGCTCACGCTTTGACATCGTTGTTGCATCGGCTGCTAAGGTATTTGACTAGAGTAAAGGAGATAAACAGCAACTCAATGTTCACGAAGTGCTCTTACCTCTTGTTTTTTTCTTTCGCGGGGGGGTGGACAATCTATATGCACAACACATTCAGGATAAGTGTTTACTCACTATTCTTAGTACAAACATCAGTCACTTCTAATGTGGGCGCATGGGTCTCAGTCTGTGTGAAAAAAAGTTATCCGCACTATAGTCCGTAAATACGGTACTGGATTCTAACTGAATCTGATGAAATCCTAGATTTGTAGTTTCACTATATTTGTAGTCCTGCAGGGCAAAATACAATTTGATGTGTACGTAATATCTGTGCTTTTGTATCACACTATATATAATATGATCTATACTGTGCCATAGTCGAGGGGGGGCTTCTGTGGCTATAGGGAACAAACAATAGTAAGAGTTTTTGTCATCGGATATCCTTTAGACAGTGGTGGAGTGTTTCACGAGAATGCATCCCTCACAGAATTCGTCACAGTTTGGCTGCGTGCGAAGGGGGTGGAATAGAACGTGTGAGCAGGTGTCGTCCGTGTAATAAGTACAAATCCGTGAAATAGGGGTGCCGGCTCAAATGCGCGCTAGAGCCATGCTTCCTTTCATGTGATTAATAAGTCAACTATTATTGGATATCTTGATCTCGTACCCGTCTCAAATGGATATGCGGAGCGCACCAATACATAGAGAGGCGGGTGTAGATCTACAGTTGGTAGGGGTAAATCGGTGTACAAAGCCATGCATGTCGTTTTCGCAGGTATTCATATCCATAGGGATGGTGGACGATATAAACCAACATGCCTGCAAACGGGGATACATAATAATGAATATTAGAAAAAGATCCATCACTTCTCAATGTTTAAGGATGAATCTTCTGTTCTTTCCATGCCTGTGTTCAGACGCCTCTGAATGTATGTATGTGGGCGAATCTTTCCAAACAACCAACGATTTGAAATGGGAAAAGGACTTTTATGGTGGAGTGGGGCAGCGGATTTTTGGCGCTACACCGGCGTCGCCTCAGTAGTTCGCAGTAAATGTGCGGTGAGGATCATACAGGTGATTAACACAGACGACAGATAAGCATAACACCACGGGCGCGGGTGCGATACTGTACACACTATGGGAGAAGCCTGCACGCACGCACGCACTTCTTCTTCTTCTTCGTCTGCGTTCCGCGGCTATATGGACATAATGGCTAAGGTACGTCTGTTCCCGTTTTTCAGTTTTCCCTGGTCTCCTCCCCGCTGCCACATAGCCGACTCATTCTGATTCAGTTCGAAGGAACTGAATGGAGAAACAAATATTTGGATGATTTTGTTTTTAAAGGCAGGAGAATGGCCGAATACTAAGTGCAAAAAAGATAGTAGTACCGTTAGATGATAGAGCGCAAAGGGAAAAGCGAGTCAAAGAGAGTGGCAGATTAGAGAATGTTTCAAGCGACTAGAACTTCCAGAAAGGTTGGTGAACTGTTTCTACGAAAGACCCCCCCACTCCTCCCGCACCCCCCCCTGGGTTTTAAAAAAACAAAAATCCCCCACGGTGTAAGAGACACACAATGGCCACAGTTCAACAGAATGAAGTGGTTTGGAACCCAAACATGGTTTCACTGGGTCCAGGCGATACATGTACATTGAGTTACACCAGGAAGTGGGACTTCTTGTAGTGTGTGTGTGTGTGTGTGTGGTGTGTGTGCGTGTGTGTGTTGTGTGTGTGTGTGGGTGTTGTGTGTGTGTGTACTCTGTGTGTGTACTGTGTGTGCGTGCGTGCGTGGCGTGCGTGTGCGTGCGTGCGGTGCGTGCGTGTGGCGTGTGTGGTGTGTTGTGTGTGTGTGTGTGTGTGTGTGTAGTGCGTGCGTGTGCGTGCGCGCGTGCGTGCGTGCGTCCGTCCGTGTGGTGTGTGTAAATGTTTAGCTTATGGCATACTTATGCTGCATATTGAGGAGGCTGTGTCCTGCTGCATGACACTTACTGATGTGTAAATAAAAAATTCGGTCGTGTCGGAAGGCTGAGCTTTCTGGCTTCTTTCTGCGTTCCCATGGCCATAGGGGCCATAACTGGGTAAGGGAAGGTCTGACAAGTGTGTGGCGCTCGTGTATGATGGCCATGTTGTAACGTTCGCGGTGCAGCATGTGGTATGGTGCGTGTGTGAAAGTGTTGTGTGTGGGTGTGTGTGTGTGTGTATGTGTATTGTGTGTGTGTGTTGCTGTGTGTGTGCGTGTGCGTGTGCGTGTGGAGGTGGTGGTGTGGTGGGTGCGTGTGTGTCGCGTGTGTTGGTGCGCGTGGCGGCTCGGGGTGATTTGGTGTGTGTGCGTGCGTGCGTGGCGTGTGTCGTGTGTGTTGGTGTTGTTGTGTGTGCGTGTGTACGGCGTATGTTTGTGTGTGGTGTGTGTAATGCGTGTGCTGTGCGTGCATGTGTACTTTGCGTGGGGCGGGTGGTTTGGTGGGGGGTGTGTATGTGGGGGCAGGGGGGTCGCGTGGTCGTGACGTGTGTGTGGTGGATGGGTTGGTGTGTAGCCGCGTGTGGTGCGTGTGGTGTAACAGGTGTGATGGGTGTGGGGTGCGTATCGTGCGTGTTGTGCATGCGTGTGCGTGTGTGTGGTGTGTGTTTGTGTGCTGCGCGTGTGTGTGTTGTGCGCGCGCGCGTGTGTGTGTGCGTGTGTGTGTGTTCCTGTGCCCATGAGTATATGCGTAACTAGAAGTACATTTCAGAGAGGGGGTCAAGCGGTTTGTCTGATCATGTAGTCGGCCCTACGTGGACCAAACTTCAACACAACGCTCACGTCCAACTTAACATTCAGTACCGATGACCAACGCGGATGCTGTAACAATGATGACCACACTATTATGGGTCACTCAGTCCAATGCCACGTACTTTCTAGATCCTGCGCAAATGGTCAGCAAATAACATGACATAAGATCCTATCATTATTGATGTATGCCAAGAAAAGAAGTCAAATTATGAAGTAGTCGCAGAATTTGAAACGGGCAAGGGAAGATATAATTCAGTTTAAAAAAGTATGTGCGTTTTTGACACGTGGCGCGCGCCGCGCGCGGTGTGTATTGTTTTGGGTGTGTTTGTGTGTGTGTGGTGTGTGGTGTGTGTGTAGTGTGTGTGTGTGTGTGTGCATGTGGCGTGCGTGTGTGCTTGCGTGGGGTGGCGTCATGTGGGCGGCAAATTTGGGCTTGCGTGCGTGCATGTGTGCATGTCATTCGCTCCCACTGGGGCAATTCCCACTCCACGGTGAATAGTGAATGAATCATGACAGGCAGGGTGACTGCACTGCGTAGCACCGACAGCAGGTGCACACCAATTGGCATCACAATTCGATGGCTTGGAGGCAAAACGGACTATATTTAGACAGTCCATAGACTTATTATTGAACTTATTGAGAAAACTAATAACTCGTAAAAAAAAAAAAGGGACTGCTGAAATATAAAAGGCAAAAACCCCTTTTAAAGTTATTAGGGTGTTTTTTTTATAATAAATCCAATTATACGCCAATGGACTCTCTAAAGATAGTCTATCTAAAGCTAGTCCGTTTTGACTCCAAGCCATCGGATTGTTTAAAACGTCATGAATCCAAGACACATGCCAACAATGATGGCTAAACGTTAGGTGCCCCCCTGGTGGCGCACATCAATGCTTTTATAGATATATGCGTTCTTATAGTTAACTCGGGGGGGGGGGTGTAGAGAGAGAGAGAGAGAGAGAGAGAGAGAGGAGAGAGAGAGTAGAGAGAGAGCGGAACGGAGAGAGAGAGAGAGAGAGAAGAGAGAGAGAGAGAGAGAGACACAGAGGAGAACACAGAGAGACACAGATAGAGAGAGCTAGCATGCTGAACACTGAACTGTTTTAATGTTATTGGCTTACATAGCTTATAAGACATACATCTACAGTTTTTCTCTTTGCCTTCTACTAATGGCATGAAAAACATACCGATAAATTTTATGTCTATGAATTTCATTAGATGCCTTCATAAGGATATGAAGAGGCAGATGTTCAACGTCTTTAATAGAGTGGGACAGAGAGAGAGAGAGACGAGAGAGAGTAAGAGACGAGATAGAGCGAGAGAGAGAGAGAGAGAGACGAGAGAGAGAGAGAGAGAGCGAGATAGAGAGAGAGAGATAGCTTGCAATTAAGCCCAAAATCGTTTGTTTAATGTGGCACATACAAAAGTGGCCCGATAAACATAGGGGAGATCACAATACATTTAAATATAATTTTATCATAACATATTTACAAACAAGTCCCAATGTAGTTAATGCTTTGTCACACAGAGAGGCGAGAGAGAGGAGGGAGATAGAGGGAGAGAGAGAGAGAGAGTCATACGAATACGAATACGAATACGAATGTTTTAATTGAGAGGGATGAGGGGGGGGGGAGCTGGACTACTAGAGGGGTAGAGAACGAACGAACGAAAGTTAGTTTATACAGGGGTAATGAGATATGCATAAATACTTTTTACACCCCACCCTAGAGAGGGAGAAGAGGCGAGACAGCCAGACAAACACACAGGCAGACAGGCAGAGAGAGGATAGACACGAGAGAGAGAGAGAGAGAGAGGAAGAGAGAGAGAGAGAGAGAGAGAGAGAGAGAGAGAGAGAGAAGAGAGAGCAAACGTAATGTCTATCATCTCGACTATCCAATCATATATCAATCAAGCATATTAAATGTCACAACCATAAATTACGTGAGTTAAATTATTCAATGAGAAAGAGAGAGAGAGAGAGCGAGAGAGAGAGAGAGAGACGAGAGAGAGAGAGAGAGAGAGAGAGAGAGAGAGAGAGAGAGAGAGAGACTGAACAAGTGAACAAGTTAAACAAGTTTTTTTATTGCCATTAGCAATAGCCCTTTTGGCAAGGGGGGTACAAAACGTTTGAATCAGTTATAATAACATGGCTCCCACACACACATGTATTCATACACAACGCACTCACACACCAGCACACACTTCCCACACATAATTAGTGCATATATACATACATAGAACTTAATGTCTTTGGCTATCAGAAACTACATATGCAAAGTAGAAATCATAACCAAATCCTCTTACTTAGTTGACTAAACAGTTATTGAATCATTTTCTTTTTCATGAAATCACTAGCTTTTGCTATAATTATACTTTAGATGAGAGAGAGAGAGAAGAGAGAGAGAGAAGAGAGAGAGAGAGAGCGAGAGAGAGAGAGAGAGAGAGAGAGAGAGAGAGAGTAAAAGCTATAATTTATACTTTAGCTGAGAGAGAGATAGAGGAGAGAGAGGAGAGAGAGAGAGAGGACGAGAGAGAGAGAGGAGACAGAGACAAGACAGAAGACAGACAGAGACACAGACCAGAGCAGAGACCTCAGTGAGACTGAGAACAGAGACATAGAAAGGACCCGTGCCGTGAGACAATGATGCACTCAGGAAGCATGCATACTGTTCTCCTTAGTCACACACACACAGATGTCGAACCAAGCGGTGACAGCAACGAACTGACAGATCGTGAAAACCTCCAACACTGTTTGGGTCAGTGTTGCTCACTTGCTGTGTGACCATGGGTTCCGTCTGCTGTGTCCGTTTTTGGCTAATATTCCATGCATGGAGAAGAGAGAGAGAAGGGAGAGGAGAGAGAGAGAGAGGGGAGAGAGCGAGAGAGAGAGAGAGAGAGAGAGAGAGCGATAGAGAGAGAGAGAGACTAGAGAGAGAGAGACTGAGAGTAGAGAGAAAGAAAGAGAGGGAGAGAGAGAGGGAGAGGAGAGAGAGAGAGCTGAGAGAGGAGAGAGAGAGAGAGACAGAAACAACGCTTTGGTCAAGAGGTGGGATGTCAATGCATCACCGATGCACGTGAAAAACTCTTCACTCACATGAGCAGCCAGCAACAAACGGCACCGACTATGTTAGTTTCACTCTCTCTGGGGCACAGGGACAGACGAGCTGGGGACAGGCCTACACCGTCCATGTTTGTGGTAAGAGAACTCCAAGGTGGGTGTGTGTGTGTGTGTGTGTGTGTGTGTGTGTGTCTGTGTGTGCGTGTGTGTGTGTGTGTGCACTGACTGATTGTGGGTCGGTGGCAAACTAATCACTTTGAATCTTTTTAGCAATGACTAAGCGTGAGAAACTTGTATGGTCACGTGTTTCCTCTACTCTCTCTCTCTCTCTCTCTCTCTCTCTCTCTCTCTCTCATCTCTCTCT
>JAGGCT020000392.1:0-5000 GCA_017654935.2 Phymorhynchus buccinoides
GATAAAGAACACACACACACACAAACACATACACACACACGCACACACACACATACATACGCACACAAACACGCGCGTGCACACACACAGAGGCACACTTTACACGGGGTTTGTGTGGGAGATTGAAATTGAAATTATGAAGGGGGGAGGAACTTTTTGAACAGATGAGTTTTAAGGCCAGACTTGAATGCAGACAGGGACAAAGCGGACCGGAGGTAGAAAGGGAGCGAGTTCCAGATGGTGGGTACTTGATAGCTGAAAGAGCGGTGACCAAAGGACTTAAGTTTCATGCGAGGAGTTTCTCGCTGCTAGAACGGAGAGTGCGAGATGGTTGATAGGTGATGAGATGGTCGGACAGATATGTTGGCAAAGTGTTTTGAAAATGGCGGAAAGCGAGGATTGCTAGTTTGTACTCAATGCGAGCATGAATGGGCAGCCAGTGTAGTTTGATCAGAAGGGGTGTGACATGCTTCTTTTCGATATCCTCAGGACGTGTCTGGTGCATTCTTTTGTATTCTTTGGAGACAATTGATTTGAACTGCGGGGAGTCCGGCAAGAGTTGCATTGCAATAGTCAACTTTGGAAAAGACCAACGAACATACTAGTTGAGTGATGGCTTTTCAGAGAGTGAAGGACGGATTGAAGCAATCTGTCTCAGAGCGAGGTAGGCAGAACGGCACAACTTTCCTGTTATATTGAATTGTTAAGATTAACCATCCTATGGTAACGATTAGTGGAAATTCAGAGGAAAAGGAAGTAGAATATAAAAAATGAAAAAAAAATCGGAAAGATGGTTGTGTAATTGTCACAATCTAAGAAATCAGAGCTCCCCACAAACGTGTCTATCCTTGTGGGTATGCACTATATAGTGGGTTAGTTGATTAGTTGTGGATTAATACAGGGTTGTAGTAACTTTAAATTTGTGTTCGTGTAAAGGAGATAATCTGTGCTGTTTAAATATACTGTTTGGAGAGTAATAATTTGATCGCAATAAATATGTAAAATTTCAGAAAATGACGTCACATACGCCAAATTCTAAGCATGTTTCTTAGTGTGTTGCCCAGAAAAATGTAACTTTTTCAGGTTGAAGCTATGAGTCAGACCTAATGAAAATATATTAAAATATCGGCCAAAAAAATAAAAAATATAATGCATCCACAGCTCAAAAGTTGTCCAACTTTGTATAAAATTGTGCGGTATCAGCAAGGGAAATCAACCTTGTCTTCATAATTACAGACAGCTTTGATAAATAGCAATATGTGTGAACTCTCAAATGCCTCTTTACAACACACCACACTTACAACCTAGACATCTGGAATTTTACTGTAGAACAACTGCCGCGAATAACAAATTTTTAACACAAAAATACTGGTTTGATTGCCAAAAGGTAATGGTTTCTAATTGGTCCAGCTATTGGCCGTTTTATCGAAGCCTGCTTGCAAGAGTGAATGCACTTGTTTATCTCTAGCGCGCGGAGTCGGCAAAAGTGATCTCACTCACTTCCGGGTCAATGGGTTGAATGTTTGGTTGATGACAAATAGTGGGCAATGAGCATGTGCGTGCAGCATGCAGATCTCGCACTGAATCTCTGGTTCATACAACTTTGTCTCTATTTTGTCTCTGATTAAAATAAAAAAATCAGCACTACTTTGACAGCACACTGTGTGTGTTCCTCACCACAGATCACGATCTTCTTATTTGTTTGGCACAGTTGCGATTGTGTTGTGAGCGAGACATGCACATACAGACTGATAGACAGACAAGGGAATGTTAGGTGGCAATGCCTCAGCACTGTTGCACTGACTGCATCGTTTCATGAAATCACACAAACTGCCCCTCTTGCAGTGGAATTCGTTCACCCCGCTACAGTCCTCACGGAGAGGCAGCCCTGCACACACACATATGGGGGAGATAGACAATGCCTATGCAAAGACAGCTGTTTCGTCTTTGAGAAAGACTCTTCAGTCTGCATATCGGCCTGCAAAGTATGTCCACAGTGAACATTCAAACTGAGCTAGAAGACTTTCTACAAGAGAAAGATTGTCCTCTTTGCACCAGATTGAAAGTCCACAATAAAAGCAAACCAGCACTTAATTAAAAAGAAATGGTAACAATCTTGTGTAAAATAACAAAAATAATAATGTTCTAAAGTTACAATCCCTCGAAGAGAGTAGAAGAGATGGGATGCCATGTTGGTGGATCCAGTGAAGGATTCAATATATATATAAATTATCCTTTATTTGGATACCATCTCAGTAGTTAGCCCTCCCTAGTCATGTCTATTAGGTATTGACAGTACAGAGGAGGGTTATGTGGGAGGACAGATTGATCATAGCAGGTGGGGGGGATATAAATATTAAGCAGGGAGATAAGTAACATTGATAACAGCAGTAGATACATCAATGCACAAATTATGACAACAGTAATAGTTCCAGCATCACACCATAGCCATGACAAATACCATTTTCCATGATAATACCATAACAATAGTTGTACTAGTCAAAATGGAAGTGCTAATAATAATGAAGTTACTGACACAACCAATCACAATAATAACAGTATCATTATGTAAAGTTGAGCACTCACCCCCCAAAAAAACAAACACACACACACACACATACACACAGGCATGTACGCATACACATTCAGGCACGCACTCGCGCACGCACACACATTGTATGGGTTACCATTAGTGCGCGTGCATACTCGGCGGGGGGTGGGGGTGGGGGTGTTTGAGGAGGGCGGGGGGGGGGGGGGGGGTGCTACTCGCAAAACCATGTCAGTAGTATAAGAAGGGAAGAAGAAATAGAGTGTAGTTATGAAACATGTCTAGTTACTAGGTAGACAGTTGGGGTTAGTATGGTTAGTACAGAGTGTTCAGCCCGTTGGGTGAAACTGTTTTGAGTTTGTTAAACCAAAATGTTTCACGTTTGAGTCTGTAGTTGTGGTTGTCAGTGAGGACTTTTTCGATGGCCATGCATTTCATGTCAGAGAGGGAATGGTCAGGCTGGTTGAAATGTTTAGTCACTAGGGTTTGAGAGTTTTTGTTTATGTTCGAACGATGCAAATAGAAGCGGGTTTTTAGTGAGTTTTTTGTTTCTCCTGCATATTGAGAGAGACTGCATTTGGAACAGAACAGGAGGTAGATGATGTTGCTACTCTCGCAGGTGAGATGATGACGGATAGAGAAGGTTTCTAGGGTTTGGCCACTGTAGAAGGATGTGGTTTCCACACAGTGCTCACGGCACAGTACACATGTCTTACCACATTTGAAGAAACCTGGGGGGCTGGTGTCGGAAGTGGGTTGGGGTAAAGCAGAAGGCATCAAAATGTTGCGGAGGGACATACTGTTTCTTTCGCCAATGATGGGGGGTTGGGGTATGGCTTGTTTCAGTCTTTTACTTGTGTGTAGGATGGGTAAGAGATCTTTGGCTAGTTTACGTAGAGGAGGGTTAGCTGGGTTGTGGGTGACAACAAGGGGAGTTCTGTTGCACTCAGGTTTAGGTTTGTATGTCAGAGAGTCAGCCCTGGCAGTGTGTTTGGCCTTTGTCAGGATGGAAAGTACAATCCTCAGGTATGACAATGATTCATCTTGAGGAAGTTTTGCATAATTCACATGTGCCGCAACTCTGCACTTGTTGGTCTTGCCTCTTCTTGCATCACTCTTGTGGTTAGCCCATCTGCTTTTCATGTTAACAGTCGACCCCACATAGAGAAAGTCCTTGTGAATCTTGCACTCTATTTTGTGGATCGCTTTGGGGCTAGTACAAAATGTAGGCAAGAAAAACACGAATAGAGATATGGTGTAGAGTGGCACAGTGGTAGCACGTTCGCCTCGTGTCAAGTAAACCCGAGTTCGAACCTGGATACAGCGGACTTTTCCTCTCAGTTTGCGCTAGGCCTTACGGTCTGAACGTGGAGTCTTTCGGATGAGACGATAAACCGAGGTCCTGTGTGCCCATGCACTTAGCACATGTTAAACCCAGTGGCAACGAAAAAGTTGTCATTTGGTCAAAATTTACCCTCCTTTCATTTGGTCAAAATGTACCCTTTCTTTTCTCATCAGTCACACAAAAATCGGATGCAATGTTAAGCTGGCGTGCCTGTAGCTGCGACGCTCTCTCCAGGTGGGAGCAACCCGAATTTCACAGAGACGCCTACAGAGACTACAGAGTGACAAGAAATGACAGCGAGTATTTGAGTCAAATTGCAGCGAAGACGAGGAAGTATGTGGCGAAGACGAAGTGGGCATTGCACGTGGACATGGATGTGAACATTGGCCTCTCTCAGTAGTGATTGATTGATTTCTTTATCCTCTTTCTGGTACACACAAAGGCCCCTGACAGCCTCGTGTAAATCGTAAGTCATGTTTTGACAACTTACTTGTAATGAAAGAAAGCGAGTGGATTATGAAGAATTCAGAAAAAAGTGCCTGTCAGGCTGTGTGTGTGCTTGATGCGTATTTCAACAAATTGTGTATTGTGAGCTGTTCCTGCACATAATCTTAAAAGAAAGTAATGTGTTGATATAGACTATCGCCGCCCGCATGCAATACAGACGTAACTGAATTTTTGTTTAAATCGATTTTGAGATTGTTTTGTTTATACATAGTACAAGACAAGGCGCATCGACTCACCAACCCCAATTCCAAAAGATAAAGACGCTGTGATCAAAATAATCTTGTTGAACTTCATGCACTTGCTTCAAAAGCTTCCACAAAACACAATTGTCTGTCATTTGACGTCATTTTACCTTTTCGAGGTCATAATTTCAGAAGAAGATAAACAAAACATTTGCCATTAGCGAAAACTACTAGTCTGGGTGATAAGATCTGTTAAAACAGAAGGAGGTTGTTTTCTTATACATATTGTTTTTCAACGGATTTAAATTTTTTAATATGTCCTTGTTTCAAATCCGTCGGAGGCCAAGTTTAAAATAGTGGGCAACTTTCAGTAGAAAGCGATCTTTGTAGGTACCATGGCTTGTTTTCACATTCGCCT
>JAGGCT020000392.1:10000-15886 GCA_017654935.2 Phymorhynchus buccinoides
CCAAATGAGACCACTAAAAGTACACCTTTCTCTAACAAGAGTGGAAAAGCAAGAAGTGCGCACCAATAAATCATCTGATGCTTTCCCCACTCTTTCCCTTCTTCACTCACCCCTCCATGCAATGGCACGTCGGCCATTTTACCCACCTATAAAATAATTAATCGACACTGATCGCTGTATTGTATTGCTTGGCGCATAGCAACAAAGGCCAAGCGTTAAGATGAAGGTTAGAGATGTCGTTGGTACTTAGGTTAGCATCTATATAACCATAGGCTAATGTACCAATTATGAGACCGTTACTGCAGAGATTTAAAATATATTAAAACAAAAAGTTGAAATATTCAATGCAAATTCAACGTCAAGCATTTAAGATGAAAGGCTTAGACATAAAATAGGCATCAGTAATTAAATATCCTCTATACACCTAAGCTTAGAAAAATAATACCACATAGCTGATTTTACGACAGCAGTGCAAAAGTTGAACAAGTACAGTTGATACAATAAAATCACATACTCAAGGTCAAAGGTCAAGGTCAACAAGGCATACTGAGGGGCACATCAGGTTGATTAAAATAGTAGCACACAAATTCGAAGTGATCCTGTAACATGGTTCTTAAGATAATTGCCAGGCAATTGAAAGGACACGAAAGATTGTGATAGCCCTCTCCGCAGAGTGGCTGGGGGCTAATAAGTACTAAAATAGGATATAATTCGCATAGTTTGAATCATTTCAGCACATTATACAATTTTTCTTGCCAAAAAAAGCATTAGATACAAAATAATTATATTAAGTGCATGTTTTTACAGTTCTCTAGAGTCCCATGGCGGCCATTTTGAATATGACGTCATAACTCAAAATGCCCAACATTTACAACTTGGCCTCCAACGGATTTGGATTCAGCACCCTCAAATCATGTTAGATCGACATAAAAACCTAATATATATCACAAAACAAGGTCAAACTTAATTTCGCCTGAAACTTTTATGATGTGTCTTCTTGAGGAATAGCACTTTCATTCATTACATAGTACATATGTCTAGCTCTAGTGTGTGTGTGTGTGTGTGAGAGAGAGAGAGAGAGAGAGAGAGAGAGAGAGAGAGAGAGAGAGAGAGAGAGAGAGAGAGAGAGAGAGAGAGAGAGAGAGAGAGAGAGAGAGAGAGAGAGAGAGAGAGAGAGGAGAGAACTTTGAAGCGGAAGCGGAAGTTTAATCAGATAGTCCACAGCCCCTTCTGATGGGGTTACAAAACATCATGAATAGAAAAGACAATAAACAATAGATACATAAGTAACGCAATATTCAATAACATTACACTGATGATAAGGAGTAAACAAAGCGAATTTGGCTAAGTAATATACTACGCAGCTTGAAGGCTTTATAAACGTATAAACAAATTTTCTTAAGCAACATTTCATTCTGATTCGCTAATAACAATGTAACATTAAACAAGCAAGGGTTTCTAGAATATTTTCTTGGTAACAAATTATCTCGCAGATCTTTATGAGCTGGACAACAAAGCAACAAGTGTTTTTCATCCTCTTTAGCAGATTTACATAATGGACACATCATAGACTCTTCGTCAACATTTCTATAACGAAGTTTATGAGATAACATATCCGAAATTCCAAATCTTAACTTAGTTAACTGATTTTTTAAATGTCTATCAATATCAAGTAGCAAATATGCTTCACAGTCCCATGAAGATTTAAATGAACTGTAAAAAGAAAATCTGTCGCTAGTAAATACATGATCCTCCCACCCTTGCCATCTAATATCAATTAATCGTTGGCGAAGTTCTTTCACAAAAACGTTAATATCCCCTACTCATTGATTTATCCAGACAAAACCAAACCCATTTTTATACAGAAAGTCACGAATATCTGAAACCCAACACTTTTTACCTTTTTCTTCTAAACCTAATAGCATTTTGTAGGCTTTGTGTGGCAATCTACTATCATTCATGCTTAAGATTTTCAGCCAATATTTAATGCATCGTAAATGCGAATTAATGTATATAGGATATCGTCCAGTGTCCCCATAAACAAGATCGTTTGGCGTTCTAGGCTGAATCCCTATTAATATTACGGACTTGTACTTACCCAAACCCCACAACTCAGCACCATATTGAACAATTGGCTGTACTTGGGTGTCAAACAAGAGAGAGAGAGAGAGAGAGAGAGAGAGAGAGAGAGAGAGAGAGAGAGAGAGAGAGAGAGAGAGAGAGAGAGAGAGAGAGAGAGAGAGAGAGAGAGAGAGAGAGAGAGAGAGAGAGAGAGAGATGCTAATATTATCTGTCAAGTGTAAGAATAACATATCTTACTGCATACAGAGTCCTGGTCACAGATAGACCCGTTTCCGCACTGGTTCGGCATCTCTCTAACACAATTCTGGCCTACCTCTATGACTGAAACAGATGACCATATGAGAGAGAGAGAGAGAGAGAGAGAGAGAGAGAGAGAGAGAGAGAGAGAGAGAGAGAGAGAGAGAGAGAGAGAGAGAGAGAGAGATGCTAATATTATCTGTCAAGTGAAAGAATAACATATCTTACTGCATACAGAGTCCTGGTCACAGATAGACCCGTTTCCGCACTGGTTCGGCATCTCTCTAGCACAATTCTGGCCTACCTCTATGACTGAAACAGATGACCATATGAGAGAGAGAGAGAGAGAGAGAGAGAGAGAGAGAGAGAGAGAGAGAGAGAGAGAGAGAGAGAGAGAGAGAGAGAGAGAGAGAGAGAGAGAGAGAGAGAGAGACTTGAAACTTGATTTTGGGGGGAGAGAGAGAGAGAGAGAGAGAGAGAGAGAGAGAGAGAGAGAGAGAGAGAGAGAGAGAGAGAGAGAGAGAGGACAGACAGAGATACAGAGAGGGAGAGAAAGACAGATCAGATAGAAAGAGACACGCAGACAGAGACAGACATACAAAGATAACATAATAATCATCTACATACATGCATACAGACAGACTGACATGCATACATACATACATACATACATACATACATACATACATACATACATACATACATACATACATACATACATACATACATACATACATACATACATACATACGCATACATTTAGAAAATTATTCAGGATATTTTGGCACATGTTATCACGCCAAAATGCAAACAGGAAAGGAAAAATCAAACCCTGAAAATCATATTGAATGTCATACGTCTGTTCCATGGATAAATCTAGAGTGTCAGTTACCCAGGCTTGACAAGAGATGTCAAATCAAATCAAATCAAATCAAATCAAATCATCTTTATTATCTCATAACTGAGAAATTGCAGCCAGGTGCACATAAGAAAAACAGCAACAATAAACACATTTATCAACAACAACAAAAACCACAACAACAATAAACACATTTATCAACAATTAAAGAATATAAACTAATAACTAATAACACTGCAATATTGTAGTTAACAAACTGGACGAATACGAATACAAATTCAATCCCAAGGAGATGGACAGGCTGCTCAGCAAAACAATCACTCAATGCAGTGCATTAAGAGTTCAACAGATGAATTGATCTTGGTAAGAAAGTTTTCTGTGCTCTTATTTTCAGTTTTAGAGTTCTGTATCGACGGCCCGATGGTAATACTTCATAGTATTTTGCCAGAACATGACTGTTATCATTAAGAATTTTCCTGGCTTTCTTGACTACTTGTCTGTCATACAACTCTTGCATACCACTCTGCCTTGCACCCACAACTTTACCTCACACATTCACCATATCACTCAACACACGCTTACTTGTTACACTCAAGCTTCCATACCAACAGATAAATGACACAGTAAGAACAGATTCAATGCAACATCGGTAGTAGGTTTGAAGAATATCTGAACAGACACCAATATTCCTTAGCCTCTGTAAACAAAAGATCCTGGACTGACTCTTCTTATGTATATGCTCAATGTGTTTATCAAAAGTAAGTTTCTTGTCTAAAACTGTGCCTAGGTATTTGTACTCATCAATTCTTTCAACCGTTTCACCATCAATTTCCAAATGTGGCACTGGCACTGGGTTTCTACGAAAATCTACAAGCAGTTCTTTTGTTTTAACAACATTTAAAACAAAAGAACTGCTTGTGACAACTAGGCCTGTGACAACAAGAAACCAAGCGCATGAAAATGATTCATAATCAAAATATTGCATTTTCTTTTATTCAAAGTGCTGTTAAACTAATACCTACATATATGCATGTACATACATACATGGGCACATCCCCACAACATACATGCATTATATAAAAATAGACAGGCATGCATATTGCAGTAAGATGCCAGTTGTTATTTCTAGGATTTATTTATTATTATATACTGTTCCTCTATCAATTGTGGCAGCCACTTATTGTGATTGTTATCTATCCTAGTTGTTGGCCCCTATAGTCTGTCTCTGTGTGTATATGTAGATCATCGTTAAGAGTTCTTTGCCTTGTCCATTGCGTTATCATATCAAAAGCTCACAGCAAAGTATACGGTAAGGTTTTCTTTGGTTCAGTTCAAATATCGCGCTGAACTTTGGCCAATCCAGTAATCGAATACAGCTAACCAATCAGAAAGCTCGTAGCACTCGTACTTCGACTTCCTGCTGTCTGAATCTGGTCATTTTATCAATCGGTTTGCAATCTTTTGGGTGAAAATGAGTGATGAAAGTAGTGATTATGAGGATGACACCAGTGATGAGTATGTTGCAGATAGCTACTCTGATGGAGACTATGAAGGTAATTAGGCTTCTATTTGTGTTGCAAAAAGAAGGGAAAGGGTTCGACTGCATGGTTTTGTGATTTATGTCACGAGTAGCAGTGACGGATGGAGGTGGGGGTGGGGTGAGCTGCAGTTACTGTCTACAGTACTTTGCAGCCACTGTGGAAGTGCTTTACTGGATTACTGCTGTCACCATATTCAAGAAAAGTGTGTTTTTTACTTTCATTCAGATTGCAAAATTCAAGCTTTCTTCTTTCTAAAAGTGTATAGGTTTCCCAGTCAGATGTTTATATGAGAGATGAAAAGTGAAAACAAGAAGTTCCAGTCAAATGTTTATATGAGAGATGAAAAGTGAAAACAAGAAGTACCGGTTGACGTCTCTGCAGTCTTCAATTATAGGCCATTGTCTTACAATACACGTTTTATTATATGCAGTGGCAAGAGGGTTAAGGAGTCTATTATGACGGCGCACTGTTATTGCTAGATCTATATGCTGAAATATTTGTTCCTGTATTTTTGAGACCGCAATCCATGGTCCGTTGGCGATTTTGAATTTCTTTGTCAATGTTTTGTATACATGCGTGTACATGCTTGTGAACATTTTTAATGAGAAAATTTGATGTGGAATAGTCATACTTCAAATGAGAACCCTCACAATTCGGTTCTTGCCGTGACGCCTAGACCTATCAGTAGACTGCGTTTTGGTCTGACTCTGAGCTCCCTGCACTGTAGGCTACAGCCTACGATCCAGAATGATATCACTAACACAGTCGTTCGCACCACCACGCACGCATGTGTTTCACTTAAGTACATTGAGGGCGAACCTGCGCATTTGCACTTGTTGTTATCAGAGTCCGTTGCAGTGAGCGCTTCGCGTAGCCTTGGCCTGTCCGAAGGCTGGACACAATGGCCGGTCTCTCTGACAGACTTCGTTTGTTTCGGGTTTTCTTCTAGGAATGTCATCTTGTGTCATTAACCTGCGTCATTCACTTCGAACTGATTTCGACTGAATTCAGGCGAGAAATCCTTGTTTGTCGCAATGTGAACATTCCTCTGTCGTCCACTCAGTGATGAACTCCGAGAAGGTTTCGTTGGTCACCTTTGCACGGTACATACATGGGGATAGTATGCTCACGCAATCAGTTCACCTCTGCACTTTTTAACTTTTTCCT
>JAGGCT020000393.1:0-15874 GCA_017654935.2 Phymorhynchus buccinoides
TTATGTAACACTGGCACGTGATCCTCAATAGACGGAGAAAAAACCTAGAGGAGAGCATTTCGTGAAAATTAGAGTTACTTACCTCGACTTACTCGGTCAAAATCATAGCAACCATGGCGGCATGGCGTCGAAGCTTGAAACCGCAGGATGCGAGTCAGCGACTTGCAGACATTTATTTTAGAAAAATGAGGGGCGGCCAGTATCCACAAACTGATAGAACTTGCAAAATGTGACGTAAAAATATAAATTACATCAAATTTAGAATGACGCACGGTGTTCTAAGTGATAGTCTACTCAAACACAGAGGCGAGAACTGGGGATCTACCTGATGGTAGAGTAGCTTCCCTGTTTGACCGATTGAATTAGGCAAGATCACTCCCACACTCCATGAAATTCTTCTTCTTAATTATTTCCGAACAATTCCTATTGTTAATATCTGGGCAATGTATATAGACTATTAAATTAGCGAACCATATGGCATCTAGAATGAAGGATAATGTTTTTTCAACAGCTATTAAAAATGTGAATTCTTTACATTGTATTAAATATTGACAATAAACACATTAAACAGAAGATCAAGTTTATCGACGGGTGTATTATAAAGGGCCACGCATACATACACACAGACTGACATACACACAAGAAGAGACACGCACACACGCACACGCACACACACACACATGTGCGCGCGCGACAGAGAGATAAGAGAGAGAGAGAGCGAGCGGGGGGAGGGGGGGGGGAACACATAAACATGCATACATGAATTACCCTTTAACTAATACTTAACAGTTCACTCCCACCAAATGCAAAGACATTCACTGCCAAGTGGTCTGCCATGTGTTTGTCTATTTTCAGAGCTTATGTCTGTGTGTGTTTTTCCGTCAAAGCAACGCATGCGCACTCGAAAAAAATAGTTACACCCTGTTTGTCGGTTGAGATGCAACGGGCAACCAAGAACGTCAAAAATACATGGCGCTAGAAGAGTTAACATCTGAAGTAAGGGGTGAGATTACCCTTTAAACTTTTGATTCGAGCGTTGGAACATTCTCACTTTTCAGAAGCTAATAACATTGCTGACAACTTGGTGCTATATTTGGCCATGCAGGAAGCTCGGTTCTTGAAAGTTCATCACTTAGTGGTGGTAATTAAGCCTTCAGATACTCCAATACAACAGCTTGTCAATCTCACATTAGCTTATTTCTGATGCAGGGGTAACATAAAAACGCTTAAACTTTGTCCCTATGAATGAGCGCTTCCTCACATATGAGTTCCATGTATACTGTCCAAAAAAAGAAACGCATACTTTTTCAAAGGTCGTTTTCGTCATTGTATTGCTGCACGCATATCCACCTAACTACTGGAAATGTTCACCCAGTGGTCCTTGTCATGATCGCTGTCAATGTTTCTCTCTGCTCATGCGCATGCGCACACAGTGCCTAAAATGTCAAAAAAGCGATTTTTTTCATGCCCACGTGCCATTCATGGATAGAATTTAATGCAATTTCGTGAACACAGAGTTAACACCTTGTTCGCAAATGTCTACGAAAGGGAATCCCGTAGTGCTGGTGCAAGGGCGCCTAACTGCAGAGCACTACCTAAGGACATTCTGTGTCCACACGTCCTTCCTCTTCTGCACGACCTTAACGCTGAGTTCCTGCAGGACAAGGCTCGGACCTCATACTGTGCGACTCGGCACCCAGTTGCTCACCGACAATCACCTCCACGAAATTCTCTGGCCAACCATATCATCAGACATGAATCCAAAAGAACACCTTTGGGATGAACTGGATAGACGCGTGCATGGCCGAGAAGATGTGCCAGTGAATCACCGCGAGTTGTTGAATGCGCAGCAGGAGGAGTGGGACATCATCCCACAGCAAGACATTCGCCGTCTGATCGAGTCCCATGCCGATGGTGTCCCAGGCACTTGTTGCTGTTCAAGGCGGTCACTCCCTACTGTTCTGACGGCCCTCACACCCAAGGATGTCGACTGACTGGATTATTTGAGAATACACATGAACTCTCCATACATGCAGCTACTCTCCATACATGCAGCTATCAGCTATTTCAAAAAGAAATTCGCATTGTGTGGTTTTCTGTTAAGTTTTGAAATTAAGATGAAACTTTGACTAGACCTACAAGTTATGCGTATCTTTTTTTGGGACAGTATAAAAAAAATGTGGACAGTATAATTATGTGCTTCCTGTGTTCTTCTATATATATTCCAAGATGTGCGTCTATTATATATATATGTATGTGTGTGTGTGTGTGTGTGTGTGTGTGTGTGTGTGTGTGTGCAAGAGTCGAGGGGGCTTAATTTATGTAAATGTAATTTTTCTTCTTCTTTCTTTCGTTCGTTCTTCCGATTGGGGATGTTTATCCTGCCCCACGCCCAAATCCTTCGTTTAGACTGCTATTCAGGGCGCACAGGATGCATGCTTTGTGACTTCGTGTCATCCATTCCACCGGCACACATGGCCTACTCTCTTTCTCTCTCCCCCTTCCCTCCCTCCTCCCTCTCTCTCTCTTCCCTCCTCTCCCTCTCTGTGGGGAAAGAGTAAAAAATAACGTGCATTTCAACCATTTCCAGTGTACTGGAAGAACGCTTGTGCGCTTGCCGTGTACTTCACACAAGAAGAACCCGTCAGAACGTGTGACGTAAAATTGGTGGTATGACGCACCTTTTGCTGGATAGCACACCAGGTTGCTCAATGCACGAACATGGACGCTTTGTGCGCCAGCAGAATGGTGAGATGATGCTCTGGCATCTTCATTTTCTGTGCACACTGGCAGTGTCCATAACCTGTGTTCAATGTGCAAGGTAAGCCCTAAAATATGTCTAATAAGTTAGCTCTTTCAAAGATGTAGACTATAGTCATCTCGATTTTCACAAAATGAATATGAAATATCAATATATCATCATGTGATATGTAAAGGTGCGTGTACTTCCGGGTACTGTTCAATTGTGACGCAATCATTTAATCAATGGACTCGATAAACCCAAATAAATAAGAATATTTGAGGGCACTAATCAGTCTCTTCGGCAAAAAGTTGATTTTCCTGTGTAAATGCTCAGATATCAACCAAAATAAATAGAACCAGTGTTTGACGTAATCGACTAGTTGGTTATCTCTCGAATCGACATCGGCACGGGTTGACACACTTACCCAGTACATTTACGTTCACTTAACGTTGTGTCCCGATTAAACGTAGACCAATCGCACAGACGCCGTTTCAATGGACTGTAGATTGATCAATGTAGTTTTGATATTTTATATTTTCAAGACAGATGCCGTTTGCGTTTTTCTGTAATATCGATCGCAGTCAAGTAGGCCGATCTCGAAATAAATTCTCCGTTTTTTTGTCAACCGGAAGTGAAGAAAATGAACTCCACGTCACAAACGTGATTGCCATGGAAATAACATCCGGGTCATCGGACCACACAACGTTCGAGAATTGCGATGGCGGTTAGCAACATTTTGCTTTCTTCTTCTTCGTTCGATGTTCTTCGCCATAGGCAGCCAACTCCATCACGTTGAAGATTCTTCAGCTTTAGTACTGAAGATGGAAAAAGGTTTCTTGCTTCTATTCTAACAGTAACAGAAAGGTGAGTAGAAAAAAATGATGATTTTTTTAACATGTAAAATGTTGATCGAATGTAATGTTTATGTTGTTACCAATTTTAAATGGAATTTGATACAAGATTGGGAAAGAAACAGAGCAGATAATAGGCTATTTTAGTTATCATGTGTTCGAATATTTTTGCAGGCTGTTCTGAGTGTTCACACAAGTCTTAATGATTACAATTTTTTGAGCAATTCAAGATCATGGATGGTAAAATAAACAAACTGTAATGAAAAATGTTAATGTAACTTGTAAGTAAGTTCAACAACAACAACCCCCAAAAAACGGGTGGGGGGGGTGGGGGGGGGGGGGGGGGGGGGGTGCGCACTGCAGCAGACACCTTGCAGTAGAATCTTCATCATCATCATGATCAAGTTGGCTGTCTAAAGTGAAGAAGAAGAATGTGTAGGTGTTTGGACTGCTCAAATGAATGATTATCATTATGTTCTAAAAAAATATACTTTCCCCACACCATCCCACAGTGGAACTGCCTCCCAGAATCAGTTGCCTCCTCTCAGTCATTGGAGGCATTCAAAAGAGGCCTCTACAAACACCTCCACTGTAACTGAAACCAGGGAACTAGGGCCCATACATCAAAGTAGTGGTAAATGTAACTTGTAAGGTCAGGAGCTATGCCGGTCGGGGTTCGCCCCATGAGACTGCTACGATAGCCGCATTGGTCTTGGCCTTTTTCAACAAAATAAACTTATAAAGGCAACGGTCCACTTTTTTGGTCATAAATCAGATCCACGCAAGGTTCATTTTATGTTTACTTTCATGTCACGCCGTCTCAGTATACATTACAGTGATGAGGTTGCGCAATGCGGATAATAAAATAATAAGAAAACTAATTGGGGGCAAAGTGTTTTGGGGGGGGGGGGGGGGGAGACAAGATTAGAAAGACAAGTTGTTGAGCTCCCTCTTGAGAGATACCAAGGAGGGAGCCTCAGCTGCTGCTGCTGGATGAGCATTCCAAGCTGGGATAGTTCTGGGGATGTTCTCATCAGCTTAGTAAATTCTTATCTTGTTACTACTGCCCAAAGTGCAGCATAATCTTCAACTTGATGAAGTTGGCTGCCTGAGGCGAATAAGAAATAAAGGGTTTATATTAAAACAAATATTACAGACTGTG
The DNA here is from genome assembly GCA_017654935.2 of Phymorhynchus buccinoides. Lineage (NCBI taxonomy): Eukaryota > Metazoa > Mollusca > Gastropoda > Neogastropoda > Raphitomidae > Phymorhynchus > Phymorhynchus buccinoides. The sequence goes on from JAGGCT020000393.1 coordinate 4,757, forward strand.
CTGTCCTGAGGTACCAGTCATAGGCCATTGACCTACTACAATTGAAAATGTACTTTTTTGTGTTATCACAGAAATTGTTAACTTATTTCAAAACTATTATTCAAATTACAATCCAAATAAAGGACATGCTGTTGTTGTTGACTGCACTTATAAAGATAATTTAATTACAAATTGTCTATTGTTGTCATGTATTAATAATTTGTTATAGACAGACTTTTGTATTAACCCTTTCACCGCCAATGTCGCATTTTTGCACCACAATGGTTTAACACCCATGTTACTAAAAGGCATTGAATCAGGGTCTGTTATCCGAAGACCCTATTTTCTTAATTTTGGGAGGTAAGGATAGTCCTAATGTTATACATGCCACAGAGGAATTCCCAATATCGCAGATTATTATTTTTCTCTAGCCAGTTAAATTTCATGACATTTTTGGTGCTGACAATGGCTGGCGGCGAAAGGGTTAATTCAGATGAGCCAGAAAGAATTTGAGATTCATCCTGACTGATGAAACAATCCCTCATTGGGAGGTTGAGGGTGATATACAATATGACTGACAAGACAATTCCCCCTTGGGAGGTGGAGGGTGATATACAATATGACTCTGACAAGACAATTCCCCCTTGGGAGGTGGAGGGTGACACACAGTATCACTATAACAAGACAATTCCCCCTTGGGAGGTGGAGGGTGATAACTGATATACAGTATGACTCTGACAAGACAATTCCCCCTTGGGAGGCGTAGGGTGATATACAATATGACTCTGACAAGACAATTCCCCCTTGGGAGGTGGAGGGTGACACACAGTATCACTCTAACAAGACAATTCCCCCTTGGGAGTTTAAGTGTGATATACAATACATGTGTAAGTGAAGGTTGCTAGAAAAGATTACAAGTTCATTACATCTATATATTTAAAACATTAATACTCAAATTCTATATTTGAAATTAATATTTGAATACTATTACATTTATAATCTTTCTTTTTTTTAAATGTATTGGTTACTATTTTTTTGCGATTACTTTTAGGACACCCAGCTGTTGGACTAGTAGGAGACCTTCAGGAATCCATCCTCTCCAATTCCAAGGTCTGCGTGCCTCCAACATGCAGGTAGGCAGCACTGCCATTGGACAGCTTGGCAATTTTTTGTTTGAAAGAAAAAGTAGTGCATAACACACAACAGTTGTAATTGCATAACTAGTTGAGGATGACTGTTTTACAATGGATTCTTTTGATTGAATTTTCTCTTTTTACATCAAAGACTCATTAGTAATATTTGATGTTGACATACTGCTATTTCATTCTTACACAGACTGACAGAGTAACTGTGAAAGATTGTCAGGAGGCAGTTGAGTGCACAAAGGAAAGAGTGCTTGATTTACTGATTTCATGTTCAATTTCAAGTATACTTTGATACATCATTACATGTATCTCAAAAAGAGAAATTCATGCTTTGTACAACAACATGACAGAGATACAACATAACTGAAAGAACATTAATGATGATTAATCAAACGTGTGAAACAACATTTTAGCAATCAAATAATTATCAAGAATCATTCTATCAACTTATAATTGTGCACATTTAAAACAGAGTAACCATGATTTGTGATTGGTGGCTGTTGATGGAGAATTAGGTATGTACAGATATCAATGAAACAGGGTTATATAAATAGAAATTTCCATGATTGGGTTTATTTTAATGCAAATGATTAAATCACAGTAGAGTTTCATCCACTTAATGGATGCAATTCTGACCTTTTATTTTCAAGACCAGTAATGCTTGTATCTGTAGTTATCAGGCCTGGTTAATGACAGGATATCATGAAAGGAAGCATAGAATATAGCCCTGTCACGTAGTCTCACCCACCAATATGGAACTCTACAGCATCATTGTCATCTACCTCATGTTCATCAATCATAAAAAATGAAAAAAACCATGTCTCATATTATGTGGCCTTGCATGCCGTGCTCATTGTGACATCAGTTTAAATTTGTATCCTGTCTATGGCCTTGGTGTGTTCTGGTCAAGTAATGGGGATGTATATTTCTTGGGAGCTGTCGGTGGACAGTCATGGTGGTGCCCTTTTGTGGAAGACCTCATTAACTCTGGCTCCATGACTAAGACATTATTGTTGTCAGTAGGTAATGCCCTGTGTTTACTTGTTCAGAACAGGCTCCACTGAACTCCACCAAAGTGACTCAGCAGCAATGCAGTGTGTCCTTGGTTGGTCGCCTCCTGATGGCCTAACATACATTTGTTCCTCTATGACTACTGGTTTCAATTTCTGCAATCTGACAAACCAGGGTATTGCTGTGAGATTGGATTTGTAATGAGCAATGCCACTGTGTGACCCCCCCCCCCCCCCCCCAACCCCCCCCTTTTTGTTTTATTTTTAAAAATCAACAACAAAAACCACAAAAAGTTGAAATACATTATTCAGCTGTTTGTTTTAATGATTTTTTAAATGTTTTTTTTTTCTTTCAGTGCACACAAGCCGATGACTTGAGGCGGACCTTATTTGCCATGGAGAGAAACCAGAAGAGGTAAGACTTTTTAACCTTTGCCGGATGTTGCTTGTGATTATACTTTTCCAGATGATGGGGGTCTCCCAGTACCCACAGATTTTTACATGCATTTTAACAGTGTTTTTCCCTGTCCAGATGATGGGGGTCCTCCAGGACCCATACTTGTCAAAGAGTCACCATGTGTTTATGCTTATCTAGACGGCGCGTGTCTCCCACGACCCCCACTCAATGCACTGCAGTAACATATTTCTGCTCAAATCAAATCAAATTCACTTGATTATCTCCCAAGGAGAAATTTTGTTCAGGTGCCAGAATAACAAAGACATCAACATTCAGCATGCATGAATAGGAGCAAAAGTTACACATAATACACACTTAAAGATACACATAATATGTGGATACATACACGTCTAAGGATAAGCATGCATAGTTTCTTTTAACACGATGAACACACATTTAAATCCTAAAAGGATCATGAGTTTAGGAGTTGGATGGATCTGGGGATGAAGGATTTTTGTGCCCTGGAGTTGACTTTAAAAGTTTTGTAGCGACGTCCAGAAGGTAATAGTTCGTAATGTTTGTTCAAAACATGGGAGGTGTCATTTACAATCTTCCTGGCTTTATGCTTGGTTCGTCTTTCGTACATCTCATTCAAACACATCTCTCTCTTTCCAACAACTTTACTACACACATTCACCACATCATCCAACACACGCTTGTTCTTCAAACACAGACTTCCAAACCAACACATAAAGGAAACAGTAAGCACAGACTCAATGCAGCTACTATAGTACTTATGCAAAATGTTTGAATTAATACCAATGTTTCTCAGTCTGTGCAAAATAAACAATCTTGATTGACGTTTCTTATGTATGTTCTAACCTAAATACTGGTTAGCACACATAAGAATGATGTATTTTAATATAAAAAAAGTGTGCACCCCTTCCCCCTTCTATATGTTTATAAATGCGTTAATGATTTTACTTTTTGACTATCCACTGGTTATTTTTGTGTGGCCTCACACACACAACATAATGGGGATCATTAAAATAGTCTGGGTCAAGTCAAGTCAAAATGATATTTATTGAGGATAAAGGAGTAAGCTTGACAGCTTCTTTTCATCCTGTCCTCAGAATGAAAATTAATAAGAAAGCAACTCGAAAAATAACTATACATTAACAACAAAACATTCCAGCTACTATTAGTACTAATCATTAGCCTAATAATAGAACGCATTTAAATAAATCTTTTGAGATAGAGAGAGAGAGAGAGAGAGAGAGAGAGAGAGAGAATGAATTGAAGATTGAAGTGAAAGTGGTTATCCCTTCCCCATTTCATTTTCTCCCCCATCACCCTTAACAAATGTCCTGGATACAATGGAACAAATAAATGTACAAAAATTGTAAAGTATCAATTAAAAGGCATAGGTGCTAAATTTCTAAAGTTAGAGACTAATTCATAGGGTTTCTAACATATGAAATCAACCGTAATTGAATGTTGATTTGATTGTCTAAGTGTTGAAACTGCCAAATTGATTATTATGAATTTCATAATGAAAAGTATTTATGAAGTCATTTAGATGACAAACTATATTTTTGTTAAATGAAATTAGGCTTAGGTGTGCTTTTGATATGATGCAAATACAGCAATGTACTTTTATGTTCAAATGGGATGTGCAAGACAAGACCTTCAAAAATCATCCAAAATTAGGTATTGTGAGGGAGGGATCTTATAAGGGAGGTAATGTTAATACTTATAAAGAAGGGCAATGTCTTAGAGAAGTAGGTCTTATATGGGAGGGAGTCGTATGATGGGAGGTCTTATAAGGGAGGTTCCACTGTACTAAATATGGATTGGAGATTTATGGTAAAGTATTGTTTTAAATTTGGAATAATCACAGTATATATGGCCGTAAGTCGTAACTGACATGTTCTTCATAATCTTATATATATTTTCTAAATCTGTATGTGTGTGTTCCTTATACACGGCCACTGTCTGTATGTGCTGTCTGTCTGTGTGTATGTGTGTGTTCCTTATACACGGCCACTGTCTGTATGTGTGTCTGTCTGTCTGAGTGTATGTGTGTGTTCCTTATACACGGCCACTGTCTGTATGTGTGTGTGTGTGTTCCTTATAGTATACACGGCCACTGTCTGTGTGTGTGTGTGTGTGTTCCTTATAGTATACACGGCCACTGTCTGTGTGTGTGTGTGTGTTCCTTATACACGGCCACTGTCTGTGTGTGTGTGTGTGTACACGGCCACTGTGTGTCCTTATGTGTGTTCCTTATACACGGCTACTGTCTGTGTGTGTGTACATGGCCACTGTCTGTGTGTGTGTGTGTGTTCCTTATACACGGCCACTGTGTGTCTGTGTGTGTGTGTATGTGTTCCTTATACACGGCCACTGTCTGTCTGTGTCTGTGTGTGTGTGTGTTCCTTATACACGGCCACTGTCTGTCTGTGTGTGTGTGTGTGTGTGTGTGTGTGTGCCTTATACACGGCCACAGTTCTCAACCGATCGACACCAAATTTGGTATCAAGCATCCTTGGCACCCTCCGAAGGTCATGTCGTCCTTACTTTTCGGAAACCTCCGCCAAGGCCGAAGCGCAAGAATCAAGTCGAAGCGCGAAGCGCAAGGGGTCGAAGCGCGCAAGCGCTAGTTGTATAACAATATTAAGCTTGGTTGTTCTGTATTGCTTTTGATATCTTTTACTTTCACGTTTTCATTCTTTTTTTCCATCTTTCTTTTGTTGCAGTGAGGAGCAACGAGCTCTTTATACAACATTCCAGCTTGTTCCATGCCTCTCCAGTGCAGCCAGGGTGTCCCTCCTCCAGCTGTTGCCAGGCCTGGCTACGCTGCGCACTGGCCAAAATTGTTCATAATCAAAGACTATAGGGGAAGATAATCATTCGGTCTCTTTTCCCTATATGAGTAGTGAGGACAGAAACACTGGTTATGTCCCTTTTAAAGAGGACACATTTTACACATCGATAGGCCAGTTGAATTCTCCGTTCAAGTTCCAGTCTGATTTTTTGGATAGCCTCCAATGTGAATGGTGTACTGTCGCTACTAACTTTATCAGCCTGGTTCGCCAAGCTCTTATTCTTAAGTAGTCCATCTTACCCTTTTGGAATATCTTTGCCGTAATTGCGATGTGCTTGCTGTATTGAAGACGTTTAGTAATTAATAAGAAGAGAAGAGACGTATTAAAACTGTCCAAATTAAATAAGTGTCCAGGAATATTAGGTGCCCATTAAATGGGGTTACACTGTCTTTAGTTCCTTTAGTTTTAGTTTTGTAGGCTTTATTTATGAAACTTTTTTTTGCCAATGATTGTCAGTTTTTGGTTGTTTTCTTTCTTCTATGTTCACATGCAAAAAGGCCATAATGGGTAAGGTACATATATGTTCATTTTCACTGGTCTCCTCACTGCATACAGCCGACACATTCCGATTTCGGAGCAGCTCAAAGGAGAAAATTATTTGAAATATCTTTTTGACAAAAAGGCAGGTGAATGGGCCAATAAGTCAGAAAGATAGAAGATGATAGAAAGGAAAGGGTAAAGGCAGACTTAAAGAGAGTAAATTAAATTAAAAGCACGTACATTCAAGAAGGTGGGGGAACTATTTGTACGGAAGACTCCCTGGTATATCCCAGCTGATTTTATTTCAAAATGTGTGCCAAAAAAGTAGGATTCACTCGGAAATACTTGTCAGACATGTTTCATGATAATGATGGAAGGACAGAGTGCCTTAATGGGCATGTACTTAACATGTACTTAGAAAAGAATAAATCAAATTTGTCAGCTGCCAATGCTATTGGCAAAAGATTTCTTATTGACATTCACTCTTTTAGTGTCAAAGTACTTGTTGAAAACAGCCTCAACAAGTACAAAAACATGAAAAGACAATATGACAGAGAAAACTTTCAATCTAAGTGTCTTGAAGTTTTCCATTGCAAGCCATCTGAATGTTATGAAAATAGTGTAGAACAGAGTTGTTCTGTTCCCTGTGAAGGAGAACCTGAATCCACATCAGCAACAAGTCCTCCCACACACTCAGTTGCCACACCAAATCGTCAGCAAAGGGGGGACCCTGACACTCCTGTGAGGGCCAAATTGAAGCGACGACTAGAATATTTGAGTACTTCTTCTGCATCTTCAGAGAAAAAGTATAAGCATAAGTTGTCAAACTTGAGAAAAAAAATTAAAATCTATCCAAATGTTCTCAGGGTCTTAACACAGAAAGTGGCAAGAAAAGATAAGTGCATACGGCATCTCCGACAAGAGATGAAAGACCCTGTGAAAGAAAAAACAACAACTAAATTGCAGCAAGACCTTGGGTACTATAGACGTCGGCACAACATCTTGAAGACCCAGCTAGAGCACAATTTGTTAGATAAACTTTCAAAAAGAGAACAGGTCTTCAAGGACTTGAAAAGAAAACTTTCAGACGGGAATAAATTCATAGCAGAACTTCAGGCCGAAAATTCAGCTTTGAAAGAACAAGCAACAAAATTACAAGACAAACTTTCCATGAGTCCTTCTTCTGATCCAGTGCATTCAAAAAGAGACAAAAAAACGTATTCTACCCAAACGAGACTCATGGTATATGATTGCATCATAAACCAAGTGCCGACGTCTAACGTATGTCCTCTCTTGAAAGCAATCTCCAATCGTCTTGGCATTGAGTTTGACAGCATCCCCCAGCGACACACTGTGGATCTGATGGTGAGAGAACTTGGGGTCATATCTCAGCTGCAGTCTGCGGAAGTTGCCATGCAGGAAGAGGACATCACTCTTGGGTTTGATGCGACCACTCAAGAGGGGGTGCATGTCAACGTTGTCCACCTCACAACCAAAGATGGCTGTCAAGTCATCGCCATTGATGACTTGCCTGGGGGCACAGCCAGTGATTATCAGAAGCACATCTGTGAGAGCATTGACAGCCTGGCAGCCACTTATGCAGCTTTCCATCAGGCTGACTATCAGGAGTGCAGGAATACCATCATCAGCCATGTGTCCAACACCATGACAGACAGAGCTTCAGTCAATCACGCCACTGTCAAAAAGGTCTGCCAGTCTTGGGACAAAACTGTCAATGAGCTAAACTGCCACTTGCACCCCCTCGATTCCATCGCCAGTGGTTGTCGATCTGCCCTAAAGTCCGTGGAGGAGGAAGTGGGTTCCTTGAAGGCCAACGACTGCATGGCAGCCAACGTCGTTGTTCAAATGGACAAGCTTCGCTACAGAGACGCAAAAGGTGACCCCAAAGGCTTCTCCACCTTCCTACACGAGCAGGGTCTGCCGGCAGGTCTTTTGCCTCGCTACCGAGGAAACAGGCTCCACATCTTTTTCCACATTTGTGGAATTTTCATCAGACATTACAGCCTGTTCCATACATTTTTGGATGGAGGAAAATGTTGTGGTGGACTGAGAAGCAGCCTCTTTGCTGATTTCTCGCATCCAGTGGCAGTGGCTCAGTTTTGTGTTCTGGGCATGTTAGGTAAACTGTTGACAGGCCCTTGGATGAGGAAGTTTTACGCTTCAGCCCAGAACCAGATTCACCATTTGGAAGGCATCCTTGCTGTCCAGGAAGTCCGCAACTGTCTGGTTGAAAGTGCGAAGGATCCTCTGTTGATTTTGAAGCGAACAACAGATTTCTTTGGGGAGGATATTGAAGACTCTGACAAAGTCTGGAAGTCCCTTATCGAGCGCTGCTCAGCCTCCGGTGATCAGTCTGCCCAGCTTGTCAAGGAGAGGGTCACACTGTGCCTTGATGCCATCATTGCTGTCATAAACAGGCAATATCAACGGTACTTCAGCCTTGACATCACCGAAGAGCTGAAAAAAGAGTCGGCGTCAGCAAGACTGCACAACATTGATGCCGAGGAAATGATGGGGATGTTCAGTGCTGCTAAACATAAGGCCCCCGGTGCAACTCTCTGCTACCTTTCTTCAAAGCTGCGAGCCAAGAAAAATGGCACAGCGGCTTTCCTGGATCGCATGACTGATGAGGAGAGGGAGAAAGTCATCCGGCTAGTACCAAAATTGGCTGTTAAAAAAAGAGATGAAAATAGAAAAAACACTGCGCAGATCTGGAAGGAGTTGTCAAAACGGGCAAGGCTGCAGAAACAGAAGCAGGAGGACAAGGCTCGAAGGGATGTTGAAAAAGAGATCAAGACCATGGAAATCGAGAAGATCAAAGAAAATTTTCCTGATCTTGATGACAAATCTCTTTCGGGCTTGACCGATGTTCTCTCTGACACTGCAGCAGGAAGAGAAATCTTTCATCGCTGGTTTGACAATGCCTCCCAAACCTGCGTATTGTACAATGGCAAGATTGAAGAAATCCAAAAGAAGAAAAAGAACTGCTATGTTGTTGCTTATTGGGAAAAGGGAGAACACTATGATGATGATGCTGAGCGTTTCGACATGTCAAAATTTGCTCTCGCTGCTGACATTGTCACAGGAGACCTTGCATTTGCATAGATTTTAAGGATGACTTTCTCTCCAGATCATCAACTGATCAAGGTATCAGATTTATTCAGTGCTGCTGACAGTATTTTGGGATATGCTTTCAATGGTGGGTTATATGTTCCTGTGTATGACTCCTTTCATTTTCACTTGGCAGTTCTGATTTCTTTAGAGTATTATTTCCTATAATCCTGTCTTGTGTCTGTTGGTACAACAGTCTTCATTATCAAGGTGGCTGCCTATCTTGTTCATTTTGGTTGTGAAGGGTTGCTGGAGAACTTGATGCCAATGTATTCATGTGAATCTATATGTTTCCCTTTCTATGTTTCTTTTATCAACATTTTGCATATTTTACTTTGTAGCTGGAGATGCTTGTATGCACTGTCTATTCTTGGTAGTTTAAAAAAAAAATTAGACATGGACAAACTGTTGTTGAATAATGTCTACACAATTCTAACTCTCTCTCTCTCTCTCTCTCTCTCTCTCTCTCTCTCTGTGAATATCATAGTTTAATTTATTTTTTCTTCTTCTCCATAACCTCTTTTATGAACATTGCACTATATATGCAATCAGTACAAGCCTCCTTTCCCAAACTACATACTTTCCTCTGTTTTTCTGTTAACATTCTGGAATACACAGTGCTAAATGTCTTATCTTTGGTTTTCAAAATATACAGATCTTTGGATGTAGAACTAGAAGCATACAGATCTTGTTGCTGATGTGGATATTAGAAATGTAGTAATTGAGTTTTGTTTGTGTTTTATTATCTTTTAAATTGAAATATTGACAATGACAATCAGATGGCATGTAAAAGAAAACTTCAATGAACATACTAATTCTTGTACTTTTCTTGTAAATGATTTATGCATATAAAGAATATAAAATATATATGTATGATCAACATTGTTAGAAATCTTGTTATTGTTTAAAATTCCTTGTTGGTTTCAACATAGTGCTTTGTTCATTTATGGTGTTTGATACATGGTTTGTGTGTGTGTGTGTCCCGAGGCCCTGGTCATAGGCCATTGACCTATTCAATTTTAAAATGTCATGGGACAAATGTCTGATTATATTGTTAACACTGGCACACTTTCAGTCTTTGAAACTCACTCTTTGTCATTGATTTATTCAAGAGCCAGGACATTGTCCTATTGATTGCTCTCATCTCGGACATTTTGTACTAGAGTAGCAACAGGTCTACGCGTTGGTGTGGTACGCGCATACCCCCATTGAAATAGTAGAGATTGTAGAGAAATATGTGCTTGCACCATTTTGAAGGGTACAAACCCAACCTTTCTACTCTATCACTTTTCGATATTTGGTGCATCATTGTTTGTGTGCGTGACCTATAAATGCTATTTTTCAAATTTAACAAACAATGTGTTGAAGAATAATCCAATTCAACTATGATGATTTATTCAGTTTGCTTGTCTTTTTTCAGTTTTTTGTTGTTGTGTGTAAATGAAAATTTTCATAAATCAAATTGGTGCAAAGTTTATTGTTAGATTATGATTTTTTTCTGCTTTATAAAAAAAATGGTGTGTGCGCGCGCATGCGTGTACGTGTGTGTTCGGATGTGTATCATGATTATATCAAAGACACTGAAAAGAAAAGACTAACATCCAGTCTCTTTTCACTATATGAGTAGTGAGTACAAAAACACTTATTATGTCCCTTTTAAACGTGACACACTTAGGTTAAAAACATGTGGATAGGCCAGTTGAATTCTCCGTTCAAATTCCAGTCTGAGTCTTTGGATAGCCGCCACTGTGAATGATGTAACTACCCCACTAACGATATCTCGATCAGCCCGGTTCGCCGGAGTTCTTAAGTAGTCCATCTTACCCTTTTAAAGTCTTTGATTATATTCAGTACGAGTGCTTAGCTTATTATTGTGGTTCCTGTGTCCCATGATATTTCCTGAAATGGTGGTTTGTTTGTTGTGATAGGGTTTCTGTCATGTTATATTCATTCTATTGCGATAAGATTCTTGTAATGGTATAAAACGCAATTTGTTGTGATATAATTTTTGTCGTATGTTATGCAGTTTGTTGTGATAGGATTTTTGTCATGTTATTTGCAGTTTACTGTGATACGATTTCCGTTAT
>JAGGCT020000394.1:0-5000 GCA_017654935.2 Phymorhynchus buccinoides
GTTACCGGTACGAGGCGTTGCGCTAGTATAAAAAACACTTAAACTCAAGTTCAAACTCTTTTATTTTGTTGTAAAATCATCTTTACAAGTATGGGCAGTAGAACACTAAATAAAGACAACGACATAAAATGAAATAAACCCTGTTTGGGCTAAAAACTCGTTTTAAATCGCTTATCTGTATTAAACAGCTTTATATTAAGTATTTCTTTGAAAGAAATTGCCTTGGCTATAGTATTTTTATATCCAAGTCCCCTGAGTCGAAAACGACTTGATTTTTTACTTTCAAGCGGGAGGTTTGCGGCAGTATATCGCGTACGAGATGAAAGCGTGAAAAAAACGAGACAAAATTGAGTCATGACACCCCTGGGCACCCCTGGGCACCGAAAGTGAAAGCAAAACAATGGCGAATTCATGGACTACGTAGCTTCTTCACAGATCTTAGGCTTACCGTATTATCAGTTTCGTTTATAACATGACTTCAGAACACCAAAGTGAACACACCTGATGCCCACTGTTCTCATTTTTGAAGAAAATTACGTCTATTATTAATATGACACATAAGTCATGTAAGTGATTTCAATAAAACGTCAACAGGCCGTAATGGCGTAGAGAACAATAGCGGAAAGTAGGAAAGTTATGGGGCCTGTTCCTTACCATAAAAATAGCAATAAAACATAAAATATTGATCAAAATGCTGCTTATTTAGGGTTTTTTTCATTTTTATAAAACGATCTTTATTCAAAACAACACGTCACAGCAGTGAATGAATGGCAGTATAATTATAGTGGATGGCAGAATTGTGCATTTTCATGCAACAAGCATAACATTTGGCATGATGGTATCTTATGGTTTGTTTATCAATTCCTGACGTAGGAACATTTGCAATTCAGCCTTTAACCCTTTCAGTGCCAAGGGTATTTGGGGGGGACAAAAATACATTTGAAACAAATCTAGTGGTAAGCATTTTCATGAAATTTGGCATGATCGGTTCTTATGGCATGTTTGTCTATTTCTGACAGAGGGACATTTTCTATTTAGCCTTTAACCCTTCAGTGCCAAGAACCTTTTGATCACGGGCAGTTCTAATTTTTTTTAATATTCTAGTGCTGGGTATTTTCATGTAATAAGCATGAAATTGGATATGATTGTTTCTTATGGCATGTTTATCAATTTCTGACATAGGGACATTTGCAATTCAGCCTTTAACCCCTTCAGTGCCAGGGGCATTTTGATCGCGAACAGTTATTTAATTAAACAAAATTGTAGTGTTGGGTATTTTCATGTAACAAGTGTGAAATTTAACATGATGGTTTCTTAAGGTGTGTTTATCCATTTTTGATGTAGGAGTATGTTCAATTCAGACTTTAACCCCTTCAGTGTCAACAGCATTTTGATTGCGGAACTTCATTAGGGGAAGACAGGGTAAAAAGCCCATGGGCAGGTAAGAAGCCCATGTAAATTATCTCATGAAATAAAGAAAATGTAAGTCAAATTTGGCCATGAAACATTAACACTCGTCTCATGGGCAAAATGTGACTGAAATTTGCTTTATTTCATGAGATAATTGGCATGGCCGTCATTTTCGACATATTCTGGCTTATAGATGCAGCATTTGAGTCATATTTTCAATCCATCAATAGAATCGATCAATCAGAAAGCGGCCTACCGAAATTGTTTATGGTTTTCTCATTAATATTCACCAGAAAATGGCTGCAAACAAAGTCATGTGTCTTGTGACAATTTCGTCCATACCCGATGCAATTTCGTCCAGGCATGCCATGCAATTTTGTCCAAGGACAAAGAGCAAAGCACAGTGACTTGTAGTTTGAAAACAAATTATAGAATAGCTGAATATGCGTTTGTTTTCATCTCTTTTTTAATTCAGATAATGGTGTGTGTGATGGGAAAACAAAATAAAAGGCCTCCAGTACATTTTATCAAGAGGGTCAAACATCCACTGTGGCACCTGTAAGCCCCTCAGTAGCGAGACATGATAAAAGTTTGTTTAACGTCCTCCGGCCTGGAACAGGCACATATGGGGCACCTGTAAGCCCCTCAGTAGCGAGACATGATAAAAGTTTGTTTAACGTCCTCCGGCCTGGAACAGGCACATATGGGGCATTATTGACTATGAAGATGGTGGGACGATCCTGGAGGTAATGCAATACCAGAAAATTCCCAATTTTTTAAACGATAGAGTAGTCAGAAACGGCATTGGACGAAATTGCATTGATGCTTGGATTTTTACCATACAAAGTCGTCCAGTTGATTTATCATAAATATATTAATCTAAATTAAAATAATAAAATTGCAAATTGAAAACTAATCATCATAAAACACATGCATGATAAAATCACACATGTTGTAAAACAAAGGAATATAAACATTTTTGTTAGCCACTTATTTCTGTGTGGTTTACAGTTTTATGGTATGTGATTGTCTTCAGGCAGTTGCTAAGATTTAGATCCAACTTTTCATGCAGACCACACAAACTTAATTTCGAACGGGTTGACAGAATCACGTCAAATTGTGTGTGCTGGTGTGTCACCATGAGAGGAAGGCATCCGCGCAAACCATATTGCCGTCGTGACCTTGACCTTGGCGTACGACCTTGAAAACCGAAAATCTTGCAGGGGCCATAACTCCCACACCGTTAGTGTTAGAGTCTTCAAATTTGGCATGAAGGTACTTTGGCTTATGCCCGTTCTGATGGTGGCATACCGATCAACAGTAAAATGTTATTAATAGTCTATGCGAACGCGCGCGCATAGACTATTAATAACATTTTACTCTACGATAACGTTATGAACATTACCTTAACAGAAAATAGTTATTATAAAACAATACAAATGAGTTATTCAAAGTTAACTTAATTTTATACGTTATCTAGATATACAAACTTTATTTGTTGATAACAATATCATTTGTTGATAACAATATCATCCAAAATTGCCATGTGATACAGAAAACAAGTAAAACAAACTAAATAAATGTATTATTGAAAAGACAATTACCTCCCCTGAAACAAGGTGTATATATTGTTTTTAACGTCCTAACTAAATTTTGCATTTTAACTTAAAATTAACTTCCTGATTTTCTTCTTTCACTTACACGTTCAATCACTCGCATCTAGATGAGTCTGCCCATTAATTAATTAAATCTTCAATCCTAGTCAACAACTTCTAGATCTAACTAATGACTTCACCTGGTATTCTGTCTCTTGTCATTTGTGTAAACAAAATATTGGCTACCGGGCCATTTTTACAGGCGAACAGTATATTGGTGGGAAAACTAGTGAAAGGTGTAATTCGATTCAACTCTTTGTTGTTTAGAACATCCAACTGAAGCACAATATCGAGGCTTTTTCTTTGATGGACCCCTAACGCGTTCTTTCGTTTTCGTCATTTCCTGCAAGACTATTTTTACATTGGAGCCTTCGGAGCCCAGGGGGTGTCATAGCTGCCGAAAAGTTTAAGTTTTGCTACATTGACTTTATTAAAATATAAAGGCAATTCTAGAAAATCTTAATTTTTGCTTCATTTATAGCCATTTTTGGTGTTCATCAATACAACACAATCAAAGTCCAGTGTATCTCAGCATGTTTGCGACATGCTTACCACAGGGTTTTCATCTCCTTTAATAGTCTAGGCGAAATTAAGCTTGACCTTGTTTTGTTATATATATTAGGTTTTTATGTCGATCTAACATGATTTGAGGGTGCTGAATCCAAATCCGTTGGAGGCCAAGTTGTAAATGTTGGGCATTTTGAATTATGACCTCATATTCAAAATGGCCGCCATGGAACTCTAGAGAAGTGTAAAAACATGCACTTAACATAATTATTTTGTATCTAATGCTTTCTTTTGTAAGAAAAATAGTATTATTTGCTGAAATGATTCAAACTATGTGAATTATATCCTATTTTAGTACTTATTAGCCCCCAGCCACTCTGCGGAGAGGGCTATCACAATCTTTCGTGTGCTTTCATTTGCCTGGCAATTATCTTAAGAACCATGTCACAGGATCACTTCGAATTTGTGTGCTACTATTTTAATGAAACTGATGTGCCCCTCAGTATGCCTTGTTGACCTTGACCTTTGACCTTGAGAATGTGATTTTATTGTATTAACTATACTTTTTCAACTTTTGCGGCACTGCTTTCGTAAAATAAGTATGTGGTGGGGTTTTTTTCTAAGCTAAGGTGCATAGAGGATTTTTGAATTACTGATGCCTATTTTATGTCTAATCCTTTCATCTTAAATGCTTGACCTTGAATTTGCACAGAATATTTCAACTTTTTGTTTTAATATATTTTAAATCTCTGCAGTAACGGTATCATAATTGGTACATTAGCCTATGGTTATATAGATGCTAACCAAAGTACCGATGACATCTCTAACCTTCATCTTAACGCTTGGCCTTTGTTGCTATGCGCCAAGCAGTACAATACAGCGATCAGTGTCGATTCATTATTTTATAGGTGGGTAAAAAATCATTTGATCATTTTCAGAATCTCTGATGGCAACTGTCATGAGATTTTTCACACAAAGTCTCCTTTTATTTGCAGAATTATGTGCAGATGGGTGCTGCCCTGCTATGCACCCATTGCTGCATTACAGATTTCTGATTGTCAGGGCCTCGTCTGGTGCCAACAATTATCCCAGTAGTCAATGTTGTGTAATAAGTGCTGACCCACGCATTTCCAGCTACAGTTGAAATGAATGACATGTTGTTCAAAGTGAGTCTGCTTCCACAAAATAGTCTAATTGCCAATGAGCTTAGAAGCATCGTGCTTCAAAGTTAGTCATACTTGGTGGAAGACCACTCTAACAAGTGTCTTATCCAAGTTCTGGCCATCGTGAACACTTCTATGATGAGGCGATGAGATATTGTATCCGTAGGCTTGATACCAGTGCTTAGCTGGCATGGGGTTTTGTTATGTGGATGCCTTAACGTGATAATAATAGCAGCCTCAGCAGCTTCTCAACGATGAAACTAAT
>JAGGCT020000394.1:7500-15800 GCA_017654935.2 Phymorhynchus buccinoides
TCCATGTCCAACTGGTCCGCCCCTGTGGTGGTATATCAATGGGGCCATTCAACTGTGTGGGTTTAAATGTGGATTAATGACATTATTTAGTTTGATTTTTTAAAGCGAATTCATGGTATAATCAAATCTGCACACCAAGGTTGTCAGCAGCAGCCTTATTTTTGAAACGATAGACACGAGCAATACATTGTTATGATGATGAGTTTCAATAAGTCTGAATAAGGGACCAATACAAATTTTTAAAAATTACGCCACAGCATCATTAATGAATACAACAGAAACAATATTCTCTCTCTAAAAAAGCTTGTGCATTAGATTGATTTGGCAGAGATTTTTTGTCATTTGTGGAGTTTTTATATACCAGGTACCCCTGTGCGTCATATCTTTGGCCTGATCCAAGTGACGTCATTGTCCTTATGAGCTAAATTTAGGCTATGGAGGCGAATGTGAAAACAAGCCATGGTACCTACAAAGATCACTTTCTACTGAAAGTTGCCCACTATTTTAAACTTGGCCTCCGACGGATTTGAAACAAGGACATATTAAAGATTTAAAATCCGCTGAAAAACTTAATATATATATAAAAACAACCTCCTTCTGTTTTTACAAAGGCCATCGCCTAGACTATAAAGGTGAATTGAAGTAAAAGCTGCAAAGTTAGCTGGCACGCTTTGCCACCAAGTAACCCGTGAGAAATGGACTCGCCCTTGCAGGAAAGACTCAGGAAGTTTACGTTTTGATTGACCTTAGCAACACGTGTGTTTTGATAGATGAGAGATGTGTCTGAGCGACCTGGTAACGATGATACGTCTTTCTTGAACTACAATCACAATGTTTGCTCGATTAAACCACCATGTGAGTGAATTAAAGCAGAGCAGATGTTGAAGACTGAACCCGTGAATGATTGAGGAAATGAAGAGTAGAGCCTACTTGTCCAGTAAATAGATCTACTAGGCTCGATTCCATGTGCTCGCGTTTCCGTGTGTGTGTGTGTGTGTGTGTGTGTGTGTGTGTGTGTGTGTGTGTGTGTGTGTGTGTGTGTGTGTGTGTATGTGTGTGTGTGCGTGCGCGTGCGTGCGTGCATGCGTGCATGCGTGCGTGTGTGCGTGCGTGCATGTGTGCGTGCGCGTTGTGTGTGTGTGTGTGTGTGTGTGTGTGTGGGGGGGGGGGGGGGGGGGCAGGGGGGCATGAATGTGTCTGTGTCTGTCTGTTTGAAATCTAAATGTATACTGACCAGCACAAACTAACTATACTGTGCGAATAACGCAAATGTGCAAATAAGATTAATTGAAGTAATACAACACTAACGGTTCTAAACCACACGTAATGTTTGTCTTGTCTTGTTTGCTTGTGAATAAAGATAACCCCTTAAAGTTGTTGCACAATAGGCCTACTTAACGTTTAACAATGTTCAATGTGTGTGTGTGTGTGTGTGCGTGTGTGCGTGTGCGTGCGTGCGTGCGCGCGCGTGCGTGCGTGAGATCTACGACAGAGAGAGAGAGAGAGAGAGAGAGAGAGAGAGAGAGAGAGAGAGAGAGAGAGAGAGAGAGAGAGAGAGAGTGTGTGTGTGTGTGTGTGTGTGTGTGTGTGTGTGTGAGAGAGAGAGAGAGAGAGAGAGAGAGAGAGAGAGAGAGAGAGAGAGAGAGAGAGAGAGAGAGAGAGAGAGAGAGAGAGAGAGAGAGAGAGAGAGAGAGAGAGCGCTAGCTCGTGTTTGTGTTCATAAAATCAGTAAATAATACTAGATCCCTCCACAAATGACAAAAACAATCTTTGCCACATCCATCTAATACACAATTTTTTATTTTTTTAGAGAGAGTATATTGTTTCTGTTGTATTTATTGTTGATACCGTGGTGTAAAGACCCCCCACGTCACGTGTCACATTCCGTCTTATGCTTGGAATATTTCTTAAGATTTCTTACCAGCTATAAGAGGGAAAACACATGAAAACGCTGATTTTCAAACATGGGCGTGGTGGGTCTTAAGTATTTGCATATCAGTAATGCCTTATTTGACTAGGTCCCTTATTCAAGCTCATCAGCATAACAGTCTATTGCTCACTTCTGTTGCTTTAACAGTAAGGTGGTTGCTGACAACTTTGGTGTGCAGATTTGATTCTACCCTGAAATCGCTTTAAGCATATCAAACTCCATAATTCCATTATATAATCTACATGTAAGCCCACACACTTGAATGACCCCATTGCTATTCCACCACAGGGGCGGATCAGGTGGACATGGAAGAGGGGGGGCTTCAAATACATGCACAGAGGGTCTTTGGGGCAACAAGCCCCAACCCACCCCCGGAAGTTGACAATAATTTGATTTGTAAAGATGCAACAAAGGCCTCTCTTGAGAAAATCAGCTAAAAATAGTACTGAGTCGCATTTCTGTCTATATTTACTTTCTTTCTTTTTCTTTTTTGGCATTAAGGGCGAGAAGGGGTGGGGGTGGGGGGTCCAGAACCATTTTGGCGTGTTTGGGAGACTGTTGTAACGGGATTATAAACTTCCACGTCAAAAAAGCACATCGAGTGTCAACTCTGTCCTACCAGACTTCAGGTGTATCTGCATCCTTAGAGTGGCCGGGGGCTAATAAGTACTAAAATAGGATATAGTTCACATAGTTTGGATCATATCAGCACATTATACTATTTTTCTTACAACAAAAGCATTAGATACAAAATAATTACGATAAGTGCATGTTTTTACAGCTCTCTAGAGTCCAATGGCGGCCATTTTGAATATTACGTCAAAACTCAAAATGTACAACTCTGCCTCCAACGGATGTGGATTCAGCACCTTCAAATCATGTTAGATCGACATAAAAACCTAATATAGATCACAAAACAAGCTATGGCTTAATTTCGCCTGGACTACAGTGAAAAGACGGAGAACACGTGCACACGCTAATTTTCACACATGGACATGTAGACATCCTTGAAGCACAAGGCCGTGTACACACATAAGCGGATATTTCATACGGAAACCCGTGCCCAATCCATAAATAAGTGAAACAAAGAAGGGAAAAGATTTGCGCACGTGTCCAAATTTCCCCTATGTGCGTAAACTTGTATCCTTCTTTCTTCCACTTATTTAGGATTTTCCGTACGGAACTTACGCGTCTAATGTGAACCCGACCTTTGAGGGAAAACAGTATACCTTTTCGAGGTGGGGCTTTAATTTTTACCACCACCCCTCCCCTTTTCAGACGCAAAATCACTATTGCCATTTCAATGTCTTTGATTGCAATGTGAATGTTTAGCCTATTTATACTGTGTTTGGACAAATTCCCATTCATACGTGCACTCAAAAAAGCCAGGGTATATAATACAGTCTTGTATTTGAATTATCAAGGCAAAAACGCATTTCTTTTAAAGGGGCACCATAGTGGATACGTTTTTGCAAGAAACACGTCGAGACCATCAGGAAAACACCCTTTACAGAGAACGCAACACTCACTTTGCTCTGGTTTCATAGAAAGCAAACCGTCAAATCGGTGATTCCTCCTTGGTGGAGGTGATGGCAGTCAGATTCGTTCAGTGAAAGAGAAGGTGTGTGCCTTCTCTTTTCGAATGGCCGCCTGAGTCGCTTAGACGTAATTTCCACAATACAAGATTTATTTACAGTTTACTAAAAAGGAGTTTCGCTCAGAAAAGAAATATCTCCATTTTGGTGTTTTTTACTGCACAACAACAAAAAAGCTTCAACCACAATGAGTGGCCTCCACCCACTCCGTCCAAAATGACTTCTCCCTCCGGCAACTCCGCCAAAGAGGAATCGCTGTTTGACGCTTTGATTTCTAGGAAACCAGAGCAAAGTGCGTGTTCAGATCATTGAAAAGGTTGTCTTTCTGGTGATCTCGACGTGTTTCTAGCAAAAACACATCCGTCAGGGTGTCCCTTTAAGAAACAGACAACGCGCAGACAATTGATATTTTAGCATAGCAGAGCATTGGCACTATTGGCCACTGCAACGACCACCTTTTGCAAGAGTGAATGCCCTTGGTGGATGGGGGAAGATACTTGAGTACTGACCAAACAAGGGAATAACTATCGCCAAAAATCCTATTTGAGGCCACTGTATGGCCTCAAAGAGTGAATGCCCTTTTGGATACTGACCAACAAGGGATTAACTCTTGCCGTCAGGGGCGTTAATAACCCTAGTTGCAGTGGCCAATAGGCTTACCAGCCTTTGTTTTTGTTGCCCGCTGTGTAGTTTCTTATATTCTCTTTTTTGTTGTTGTGCAAAAGTGTTTTCTGCCCATCCAACAACAAAAATAAGCACTTATTTGATAGAGGTTATATCGGAAACTGTTTAGGAGCTCTCCGATGCATCTTTATAAAGCTGAAAAATCAAATGTTGATAGCTGAATTGATACAGATTTTGTTTTGAACAGTTGTGTGGATTGCAATTTTTTTGTTTCACCCTAAACTTATTGTGCAAATTCGTTGGATATAATAAATCACCACGTGCAGTACTCTTCCTTCCTCATTCATTGCATCAGAACTGTAGTGGGTGATAAATCTTATTTACCGTAACTCTTTTCTTTCACGGACACGCACACTAACACACACACACACACACACACACACACACACACATATATGCACACGCACACACGCACGCACGCACACACACACACACACACACACACACACACACACACACACACACACACACACACACGCCATACACAACATATGTTGGTGAAAAAGCATGAGCAATGTAAGCAAACAACAGGAATGAGAACACACACACACACACAACGCACACGCACACACACGCACAACACACACGTGCACAAAATATCCTCACAGACAAACACACGTACCAATGCATACAGGCACACACATATCTGCACGAGAGAGAGAGAGAGAGAGAGAGAGAGAGAGAGAGAGAGAGAGAGAGAGAGAGAGAGAGAGAGAGAGAGAGAGAGAGAGAGAGAGAGAGGGAGAGAGAGAGAGAGAGAGAGAGAGAGAGAGAGAGAGAGAGAGAGAGAGAGAGAGAGAGAGAGAGAGAGAGAGAGAGAGAGAGAGAGAGAGAGAGAGAGAGAGAGAGAGAGAGAGAGAGAGA
Organism: Phymorhynchus buccinoides; assembly: GCA_017654935.2. Lineage (NCBI taxonomy): Eukaryota > Metazoa > Mollusca > Gastropoda > Neogastropoda > Raphitomidae > Phymorhynchus > Phymorhynchus buccinoides. Next base: position 12,574 of record JAGGCT020000394.1, read on the forward strand.
GAGAGAGAGAGAGGTTCTCAATTTATAATCAATATAAAGCAGGTCTTCTTTGGTTCCGTGTCTTCTCGGCTGTCAATCGCAGTATGAATGAATCAATCGCAGTGTTGAATCCAGTGTTAAGTAGAGTGAAGGCATGTTCTGCAAGGCACCCGCGGCTTGCACACCCCAACACATATTAGGGGAGGCTTATTGATAGTACCTGTCACGCAATTCGTGCCACCTAGTTTTCTACCAAACGGGTAGAAGATTGGGGGGTAATATTTGTGTGTGAAGTTTGGACAGCGGAAGGGAAGTATTTTATCACAACCAAAATGCAACGAAGTGTAAAACCCTTTGCAAGGGAAACGAAATTTCACTTTGCCTGCATCTGATGTAATTTTGGGTAAACCATTTTTTGTTTGTTATTCAGTGCACACATGCAAAGATTAATTTAAAACTGGAAATGCTACTTTAAATTTTTTAAGGTCTAAGGCCGGGTTCACGTTAGATGTGTAAGTTCCGTACGGAAAACCCTAAATAAGTGTCTATGAATTGCGTACGGGTTTCCGCACGGAATATCCGCTTATGTGTGTACACAGCCTTAGGGTCAATGTGGTCCACTTTGTAAATTGATATATTCCAAGGAAAAAAATGGGCCATAGTTATGCAATTCGTACCATTATCACGTAATTCGTACCTCCTACGTCTTTGGAATGGAATTACGGAATTCGTACCACCTGTGACGAGGGAATGAGCTAAAGGCGAAGTCTCTAGGGGAAGTCTTTTAAAGTGTTCGATTTTCAAATGAGAACATTTTCCTTTGGCTCACTTCTCTAGGGTGTGGGAGATGAGCAACTTTCCCGGCCCCTTTTCATCTAATAAATTTATATTTTTGCCCAGGTTCTGGCTCGTATGATTGAAGGAAATACAAGTGGTAGATTTGCTCTAAATGACAGACAGAGAGAAGTAGATTTTTACGTGAAAATTACAAAACGTTCACTCTCATCAGTCTGACCAAAGGGTTCAGAATTATTTGCACACTTGTATTTTATTTACTCACAAATCTGCATAACAGAGTATGCAGCAATAAGAATAGCAGTCCCGAGGACTTATCTGAAGTTGGTTTCCTCTGTCGGGATCGGTGAGTGCTGGGGTGACTAGGCTTGCTCTTCAGGTGAGAGTACGCCCAGTAGTCCTGGATGGAGCAACGTGGGATGGCACGGCACAGGCGTGGTCTCCTCGCGGTTTCCGGGTGCAGTGGCGACTTGGATGCGGCACCATCTTGGTAATCGTGAGTCAGGGATTCAGCTTCCTGACCACGATGCCCTGCTGATAATCACAGGAGAATATGGGTGTAGATCTCTATGGACTAGAGGGGGAGGAGGGGGGTGGGGGGGGGGGGGGGTAGAGGAGAAAGTGGGACGCGCATGACACATTCCATCACACCACCTAGTTACTGATATCGTAACAGGGGGTTTATAGCACCAATTCAACAGTAAGATGCACATGACTTGGCTTTAGCAAAAGGTCATTCTTTCTTCTAAATGTTCTAGCGGATATTCCTTGCTTTATATAGTCCATTGACATATTATTGAACCTATTATAAAAACTAATAACTTGCATAGAAAAGACTGCAGAAATATAAAAACCAAAAACCCCTTTATATAATTCTGCAGTCATTGTTTGATACAAGTTATTAGTTTTTGTAATAAATCCAATAACACTTCAATGGATTATCTAATTAAAGATAGTCAGTTTTGACTCCAAGCCATCGAATGTTTGTTGTTGCATGTTTGTTTGTAGTTCTCTTTCTGCTTTTGCTTGTTTGTTTCAATGGAATTGAGGTTGTCTATGTTATGTTTCCGCATATGAAACTGGTATTTGGTATTTTGGCATTTGGTATTTGGTATGTTCTGCTTCTTTTTTTTAATTTTATTTTTATAAATCAAAGAAAAATCGTTGATGTGTCTTTCTCACTCACACGAAAAATGTTGAGTTGAAATGTCATAGAATCCGTTCTTCTTCCTTGTTGTGTTTTTAGAGATACTACATTATAAATAATTAAAAATAAGTATTGCAGTTTCTGCATTGCATGTGTCCTAAAAGTCGAAGCCCCTGGGAAACTTGAGCCATTTTCTTACTTTTTACTCCTGTATAAGGTACAGGCTTGGGGCAAGAGGGGGAGGGGGCGGAATCACCCCTCTGATCCGCCCCTGTATTGTCATTTTGGCCCAAGGCTATAGTCATTTCGGCCCAAGGCTATAGTCATTTCGGCCCAAGGCAACAGTTAGCTAGGCCCATATCAACAGACATCTGCATGATCTTTCATATAATTATTGACTAATTTTTGCTTTCAGTTGTGATCCATGTGTGTGTGTGTGTGTGTGTGTGTGTGTGTGTGTGTGTGTGTGTGTGTGTGTGTGTGTGTGTTCGTTCTTTAGTTTAACGTCTGTTCACCCGCAAGTGATATTAGACACACACAACAACAACAAAAAATTAAAAAAGAAAAAAAAAGGATTGAAGTGAGTGTGTGTGAGTGCGTGGATGGTAGTATTATTTATGTGTTTTCCCTACACATCTATTCATACAAATCTAACTGAGTGCATAAAAAAATTACATTAACAGATATATAAGATGGGAGGGAAGGGGGGACATACAGTAACATTTCAAACTGACTTATGTAGCATGAAGAGTTAAACAAGTGTGTCTTAATTTCTAAATGGCTAACAACAAAAATATAATAACACAATATAAACCAACAATTAATTAGGAACTCAAAGAAAAATACCAACAGGACTTATGTGCAGAATTTCTGAAAAACGTTTAAGGAGATTAAAGCTGAACGCAATCATACTGTGAGCTCAAAGTTAGCCAAAATGCGCTGACCTTTTTTCTTCTGTGTACTCTGCTATCTTGAAATCTCGTCTAGGGGTAATTAGCTCAAATGACGCAGCTAAGGGTAGTCAGTAGGCCTAGTTTAATAGTAGTCCAGGCGAAATTAAGCTTGACCTTGTTTTGTGATATATATTAGGTTTTTATGTTGATCTAACATGATTTGAGGGTGCTGAATCTAAATCCGTTGGAGGCTAAGTTGTAAATGTTGGGCATTTTGAGCTATGACGAAATATTCAAAATGGCCACTAAGGGACTCTAAAGAACTGTTGAAACATGCACTTACCATAATTATGTTGTATCTAATGCTTTTATTTGTAAGAAAAATAGTATAGTTTGCTGAAATGATTCAAACT
>JAGGCT020000395.1:0-7500 GCA_017654935.2 Phymorhynchus buccinoides
ATTACGTCATCACTGATAGTTCGTCATTGGCCAAATGAAAATAATTATGGCCTAAGTGATTGTAGTGTAAGAAGAATGGCCCCGCCCCCCCCCCCCCCCACCACCTGCGTGCGCATCCAACGGAAGTGTCACCATCTTAGTCAGATTTGTGTGTAAACAGCATCGATCTGGTATTTTTCAAACAAAGTTACTGACTAAGATGGCGGTCTCCCATAATATGGCACGCTCATTTTGGCCGGATATGACGACACGTGGGTACCAGCCATAGTTAATTGTAAAGGCTATTTTTTTATACAGCTAAGGCCGGTACGGTTCATGTTTTTATTAATAATCGGTTTCCTTTCATAATGCATCGCTTGTGCAAGATCGAAATACCTCACGACTTTCTAACTTGGAGAACTGTATTCTTTGTGGATGAGTGGGATTTTCTTGCTACAGTGAAGTGGTTAGTATTATTTAGATCTGCATGCTTGGCGTCTCGATTCTTCGTTGCGTGTTTGATTATCAACTGATTTTATCTGGAAGAGGTAAAATATCGGTATTTAATTGTGATTATGATTTTGCAATGGGATATTGCTTTTATCCTAGCTCTCAAGACCTTCTGATAGTGCACGTAATAACTGACATAGTATTCACAGTAACCTATAAATATCACATGTCTTGCGTACATGATGAACAAATATAACTTTTAGAGTAGCCAGTCATTTACATAAACTACAATATGTTTACTGTGTTAAAAGCACATCTTTTGCAAACAAAATATATGAAAAGAGTTGTTGATGGCAACTTGCATTTGGGATAATCAGATTACAACGCAAAGCCAAAAATCTGAAAGATGTCTCACGTCAATTCAGTATTTAAATGGACCTTTCTCAACATGACGCACTATCAGTTCAGTTCACTGGTTTATTTAACGACTGTTCACCATTGATGATATTAAATGAATGCCCTATCAATGTCCCTAAAAATGATCCAACAAAAATAAAATAATAATAATAATAATGAATAATATTTATATGGCGCAATATCCTGATAAATACAGCTCAAAGCGCCTTACAACAACACATTACAATCAATAGATAAACATTGCGATATATATACATGGCATGCAATCAACAATAAAGAATACATCAGAAATCAACAATCCTTGTACCACAGGGAAACAAAAATTAATTGGACACACACATACTCTCCCCCACCTCCCTCCCTCCCCTCTACCTCTCCGCCACACCACCCTCTATACTCGTCAAAATATACATAGACAATATATTTGAATCTATAATCAATAATAATTAGAACATGAATACACAGGTTACAAGTAAACAGAGAGAGAGAGAGAGAGAGAGAGAGAGAGAGAGAGAGAGAGAGAGAGAGAGAGAGAGAGAGAGAGAGAGAGAGAGAGGGAGCCAGAGAGATTGAAAGAGAAAGAAAGAGAGAGAGACAGACAGACACGGAAGGACAGACACAGAGAGACAGACAGTTCAAAGCAAACAAATTAGGTAAGCTTTCAATTGTTGTCTCCTTTTCTTAGATTCTTTTGTTTCAGCGTTTATTTTGGATTGGGTCATTAAGTGGGGTTATATTTTATTATCATTTGGACTCGTTATCAATCAATCAATCAATCAATCAATAACTTTAATGATCCCTGGGGAAATTACATAGTACATTCACAGAAGAATAGTATGTAATATTTGTAAAGGGGCATTGTTTATCTATTGCTTTAAATCGCCCGGGGTTTGTTTGTTCGGCGGTTTGATTGTGTGAAAGGGAAATTATTGGTTTGATTTTTAATAAATTGCATTTTGCTTTTACGCCTACTTGAAATCATTGTGTTTGTGTTGTTGAGGTGTTAGCTAGAGTAGGTTTACTTTATTTTCATTGTGCACTACCCTTCTGGTTCGTGTAAATCGTATTTACAGATGGAGGCAAACGGAGAAAAACAACACTAATTGCGAAATTCGTTATCACAAAATATGAATGAATAAGAATGTAGTTATCCACATAAAATACGTTACATAATTTTAAAGCAATTAATTAAAGTAATGAACATCTGATAAACTGATATTGCATAAATGTTGCATCTAACTAGCAAAACCAGATAGACACCAAATTCAACTGAGTGTTCTGTTTTAGCCTACGATGCCAATAACTAACAAACAGATATAAACTGGATGTTATGTTCTGCTTTGACCTACAATGCTAACTGAAAATAGTCCAGCCACCTCCAGTGACCCTGTCTTTGGACTGACCAGTACCACAGAGATCTCGGACCGTTCTACACAGGATGATGCTGGATATTCTCAACACCAGCACTACACAGATCTTGCTGAGCTCATCAGGGATATACGTGATCCCATCGTGTGTGCCTCTGGGATTTTGGGGAACAGCCTGATAATGCTGATCATGCTTCGCCTTCCTTCCTCCACCTACAGTGTGTTCTTCAAAACCCTGGCCCTGTCTGACCAGTTGGTGCTGATAGCAGGGCCTCTGGACCGACTGTTTTACAGCAAATTACACGTAAGATCCTTTAGTGATGGCAGCTGGTGGCAATGCCGTTTCTATATGATCACACATCGCGCAGTGACCACTGTATCGTCATGGATGCTAGTGGCACTCACCGTGCTCAGAGCTGCTTCTGTGCTGTGGCCACGTCGTGTCAGTGCTGTGTGGACAAAGGGAAAGTCGCGAGTTACAGCATGCATTGTGATCATCTTTATCATTGCGATTAACTGGCATCTTATCTACAAAATAAACAAAAGGAGGCCTTGTACGGTGATTGATTCGAGCATGTACCATTTGGAGCTTCGCGTATTTCAAATATATTTCTTGCCTTTCGTGATTCTGATCACCAGCAACAGTGTTCTTTTGTGGTCACTGGTCAGATGTGTCAGACCAAGAAGACGTCCTACTGTACAACAAACCAGCCAGGATGTCAGAGAACTTAGAGTGTCCGCATGGACTGTCACCTTGATTGTTGATGGTGCATGTTTTGTCCTCCTCACAACACCGTTTGCTATTACTATCATGATATATGAATATGATTATTTCGATCGGGAATACCCCGCTAATATGTCCGTGTTGCATGCAGTCAGTTATTTCCTGTTCTACTCCAGGAGTGCTGTCAACTTCTACTTGTACTGTTTGACGAGCACCAAGTTCAGAGCTGAGCTGATCCAGACAGTTCAAGAGTTTTACGGGTTATGTCATGTCACCAAGAAAAGTAGTTCTTAAAGTGTTTCCACTAAACTTTAAAAATAATTCATATATTTACTTTTAAATATAAGAAAACAACAATGAACAGAAGAGACAAATAAACAAAACCTTGTCTGTTTTGAAATATGAACTGCTGCATGGGGCCTCTCCTGTATAACATCTGGTATCCCCACTGCAACAATGGACCCAAAACGTAGAAACCCATTTCAAGCACAACCTTTATGCCCTCTCTACGCAGTCAATGACAGGATGGGAATAATCGCTATATCAAGGCAAATACTAACATACAAAGTCACTTGGAGTATTTGTTATGGTTGTTAATAACTTACCATCATATCAATTTAGGCGCCATAGAATATATATCAGCCTTTTGCCCTCTGCATTGTCTTTTTTCTTTTCTTTCTTTATTGGCAAAACTGATGACTACTTAGGCAGTTGTGCTTAGTAGAGTTTTACGAGTTATGTAATGTTACCAAGAAAAGTAGTTCTTAAACTGTTTCCACTAAACTTTGGAAATAATACACATATTTGCTTAAATATAAGAAAACAATGAACAGGGAACTATTGCATGGGGCCTCTCCTGTACAATATCTGGTATCTCCATTGCAATAATGGACCAAAAACGTAGAAACCCATTTTAGGCATAGGACAGCTATACGACCTCATTAATGATATATATGGGAATAAAGGCTGTATCAAGGCCTATAATAACATGCAAATTGATTTGTAGCTTTTTTATGATTGTTGATTAAGGATGCGTGTCATCTGCTTTACGTGTAAGCTTTTAATTCTTGTCGTAAATTATGTCTCTATGTTTGATCTAACGGCTATGAAATGTTAAAGGTTTCATATCCTGGATCTAACACAACACATTGATTTCCCCTCCAATGAACACCATGAAGCTGCATAGACACGTGGAATGAAGATTGTAGTTTTAACTTCTGTTGAGCCTCAGGCTGGCATTAGTATTTTTGTTTAATCAAAGTGGTATACAGCCTGTACTGCAAATCCTTGCTTGTCTGCACTCGTTTGCTTATTTTGAGCAATTAAATAAATCACAATATGTGTCCATATCACGGTGCAAAACACAACACGTGCATGTAAATATAAAAGTAAAACAGAGTGAGTTACCACCCAAGTCTAATTTAAAAACAAAAAAACAAATATATGTTGTGAGTAGCAAAACGAACAATGAAACTCAATGAACAGAAAAGCAAGAAGAAGAAGAAGAAGAAGAAGAAGAAGAAGAAGGAGAAGAAGAAGAAGAAGAAGAAGAAGAAGAAGAAGAAAGGAAGTTGTCTCACAAAATTCGTTGTTGCAGGTCCGAAAGCTTTAAACTCAAACAATCCGTTGTTGTTCTGCTGTGGGTGATGTGAAGGGTGATGAAATTGGTGATGACCCAGTCCCCCCGTGGGGATACCGGGGGTCTTTTATACAAATAGTTCTCCCACCTTCTGGAAGTTCAGTGCTTGTAACTTCCTCTAATCTGTCACTCCCTTTGACTCTGCCTTTTCCCTTTGCTTACTGTAATCTACTATCTTTCTGCCTTTCCGGTTCATTCTCCTGCCTTTTTTCACGAAACACTTTTTCAAAAAGATTTCCTCCAGCCGAAGTCGGACTTGCTGGGCCTAACTATTTCTTAGTTAGGTGCTTAACGGGAGCATGACGCATCTGCACTCATAATTGAGCGATCGAAGAAGAAGAAGAAAGAAGAAGACGACCCAGTGACGTAAGGCCCCATTAGGTGCCTACCACCAGTGCAAGACCAAGACTACTGAGATTGACAGCGAAAAGTGAAGAAACCAAGAGGAAGATTATGAAAAACCAAAATGTGCCACCCCCAAACAGAGTCTACATTAATGATGACAGCACCCCCAAATACAGAGAGAAAATAAAAAAAGCTCTGGGAGGAACTAAACGTTCGAAGAGATGCGGAACATCAAAACCTGATGATAAACTATGGCTCCCCCCACCTGCGTGCGCATCCAACGGAAGTGTCGCCATCTTAGTCAGATTTGTGTGTAAACAGCATCGATCTGGCATTTTTCAAACAAAGTTACTGACTATACGGGTTATATTTTATTACCATTTGGACTCGTTATCAACCAATCAATCAATCAATAACCTTAAATGATCCCTGGGGAAATTACATAGCACATTCACAGAAGAATAGTATGTAATATTTGTAAAGGGGCATTGTTTATCTATTGCTTTAAATCGCCCAGGGTTTGTTTGTTCGGTGGTTTGATTGTGTGAAAGGGAAATTATTGGTTTGATTTTTAATAAATTGCATTTTGCTTTTACGCCTACTTGAAAGCATTGTGTTTGTGTTGTTGAGGTGTTAGCTAGAGTAGGTTTACTTTATTTTCATTGTGCACTACCCTTCTGGTTCGTGTAACTCGTATTTACAGATGGAGGCAAACGGAGAAAAACAACACTAATTGCGAAATTCATTATCACAAAATATGAATGAATAAGAATGTAGTTATGCACATAAAATACGTTACATAATTTTAAAGCAATTAATTAAAGTAATGAACATCTGATAATCTGATATTGCATAAATGTTGCATCTAACTAGCAAAACCAGATAGACACCAAATTCAACTGAGCGTTCTGTTTTAGCCTACGATGCCAATAACTAACAAACAGATATAAACTGGATGTTATGTTCTGCTTTGACCTACAATGCTAACTGAAAATAGTCCAGCCACCTCCAGTGACCCTGTCTTTGGACTGACCAGTACCACAGAGATCTCTGACCGTTCTACACGGGATGATGCTGGATATTCTCAACACCAACACTACACGGACCTTGCTGAGCACATCAGGGATATACGTGATCCCATCGTGTGTGTCTCTGGGATTTTGGGGAACAGCCTGATAATTATGATCATGCTTCGCCTTCCTCCCTCCACGTACAGTGTGTTCTTCAAAACCCTGGCCCTGTCTGACCAGCTGGTGCTGATAGTAGGGCCTCTGGACCGACTGTTTTACAGCAAAGTACACGTACTATCCTTTAGGATGGGCAACTGGTGGCAATGCAAGATGTATATGATCACACATCGCACAGTGACCACTGCATCGTCATGGATGCTAGTGGCACTCACCGTGCTCAGAGCTGCTTCTGTGCTGTGGCCACGTCGTGTCAGTGCTGTGTGGACAAAGGGAAAGTCGCGAGTTACAGCAGGCATTGTGATCATCTTTATCATTGCGATTAACTGGCATCGTCTCCGCACAATATACGGAAATAGGCTTTGTAAGGTGATTGAGCCGATCAAGTACAACTTTGAGCTTCACGTATTTCAAATATATTTGTTGCCTTTAGTGATTCTGATCACCAGCAACAGTGTTCTTTTGTGGTCACTGGTCGGATGTGTCAAAAGAAGAAGACGTCCTACTGGACAACACACCAACCAGGATGTCAGAGAACCTGGAGTGTCCTCATGGACTGTCACCTTGATTGTTGATAGTGCATGTTTTGTCCTCCTGACAACACTGTCTGCTTTAACTATCATGATATATGAGCATGATTATTATGATTGGGAACTCCCCGCTAATAACTCTGTGTTACATGCAGTCAGTTATTTCCTGTTCTACTCCAGGAGTGCTGTCAACTTCTACTTGTACTGTTTGACGAACATCAAGTTCAGAGCTGAGCTGATCCAGACAGTTCAAGAGTTTTACGGGTTATGTCATGTCACCAAGAAAAGTAGTTCTTAACGTGGTTCCACTAAACTTTAAAAATAATTCATATATTTACTTTTAAATATAAGAAAACAACAATGAACAGAAGAGACAAATAAACAAAACCTTGTCTGTTTTGAAATATGAACTGCTGCATGGGGCCTCTCCTGTATAACATCTGGTATCCCCACTGCAACAATGGACCCAAAACGTAGAAACCCATTTTAAGCACAACCATTATGCCCTCTCTATGCAGTTAATGACAGATATGGGAATAATCGCTATATCAAGGCAAATACTAACATACAAAGTCACTTGGAGTTTTTGTTATGGTTGTTAATAAATTACCATCATATCAATTTAGGCGCCATAGAATATATATATCAGCCTTTTGCCCTCTGCATTGTCTTTTTTCTTTTCTTTCTTTATTGGCAAAACTGATGACTACTTAGGCAGTTGTGCTTAGTAGAGTTTGACGAGTTATGTAATGTTACTAAGAAAAGTAGTTCTTAAACTGTTTCCACTAAACTTTGGAAATAATACGCATATTTGCTAAAATATAAGAAAACAATGAACAGGAAACTATTGCATGGGGCATCT
>JAGGCT020000396.1:0-15453 GCA_017654935.2 Phymorhynchus buccinoides
GAAAAACAGTGGACTGTGACATGTAGAACCAATTACGGTTCATGGGAATTTGTCTAATTAATGTTAAACTATTAGTTTTTCGTTCTGATCTTTTGGTTACACTATGCCTGTGCTACTGATTCTGTGATAACATTTGAAGGCGTATTATGCATTCCCCTTTTTCTTACAGTCTATTCGTGTCTTAAAAACATTTATTAATTTGTTCTCTTGTTCTTGTTGTCGTTTCTGTCCTGCCAAGTTCCACATGTGCAAAAGTGGACCGAGAGCTGCGTTGAACGGTAAGACAAAGATCACCATGCCGCCATAGATCATCCGTGAAGTTTCACCCCCAAAAGTCACAGTCAATCTGATCACACTGAACACAAGCCAACATCCAGCGTTTGTGATGGCCACTTTGCCCATTACATGCACTGAGAAATACACCCACCTTCGCGAGCAGTCCAGCACAATTCTGTATTTTGGTATTCGGAAGTGGATGACAGTTTCACTGATCAAAACCAAAAAGCTGAAAATACTGTTGATGGCTGCAATAACGGCAAACCACTTGAAGCCTGGGTCAGCATTGTAGTCATTGAACAAAGCCAGGCGACATAAACCAGACTGACCGCTGAGGCCCCAATGTGACAGTCTGGGAATGAAAGGTATCGATGACAACAAGCTCCCTACAACCCAGATGGCTGTACAAGCTAAAGCGGTTGTGCTGTGATTAAATCTCCACGACTGTGCAGAGAAACACAGAGTGACGGCGTGATCCAAGGTGATGAGGCAGAGCATCAGGAGGGACACTTCACAGGACAACAGGAAGAGAAATCCACTGATCTGACATGCCACACTGCTGGTCCACGTCCTTTCCACTTGCAGATAACGCCCCTGAAATATTGCATCAGCCGTTGAGATGATACTGATGTGACTTCCCATGCAGAGGTTAGCACACTGTAATTGGATGAAAGCCAGGAGAAAATGTCTTCTCACTTCCTTGATGTTTGTGAATGTAAACATAGAGCAACACATGCTTGAGAGAATAGAGACGATGCTCATGAGCCAGCAAAATGTCTTGTACAAATCTGTGGGCAGTAAGGACTCACACGACGGGAGCTTAGCATACGGTCCATGGCACTTAATTGCAGTCCATCGTTTGGGAAGTAAACTATCGCAGCATAACCGGTAGTTTGAGGACCAAATCTGTATTAAGTCTTTTGATCCTGATAGAATGTCTAATGGAAAATATTTCATGGTGTTGCCTCTTATGTCTAGCTCCATCAACCTTGGCATGCTTTTAAATCCTTTTATTCCAATGGTTTCAATGGAAGAAAACGAAACATTTAGAAACATTGCAAGTGGAAAATACACAGACAAATCGTAAAGAATATTCACATTTGTGCTTGATATATCCAGTTGCTGCAACTGAAAATGTATATGCTTTGCCAGTTTGTTCGTGTTGCGAATTAAAGGGTTATTGGCAAGCTGTATATTTTTTAAGTTCGGAAACTCGAGGAAAACTGTTAGATCAAGATTTGTTAGATGATTATAAGACAGACCAAGGACATGTAAGTTGATCCATTTGGTCAGTGTAATGTTTCTAAGAGAACAATGTGCTAGATTTATATACATAAGATACCCATTGAGGGTGAAGTCTGTTGGCAGCATTCCTGACCCTGCAGCATCCACGTAACGAAGTTGAGGGAAGAGATGAGCAGCGAAACGACTCCCACACCAGAAGGAGTGACCTTGACAGACGCACCCTTCAGGACAGGCCATGTCGCACATCAGCTCATCATCTCGCTGCGGACACTGACCCCAACCATCACACAGATGATCTCCATGCACACAAACACTGGAACCTCGACACTTGTACAAACCTTGGCACTTCACTACATCACAGTCTTGTTCGTCTTCTCCCTCAATGCAGTCTGAAAGGCCATTGCATCGAGTGTAGATGGGGAGGCAGTTGATCATCTCTGAGGCACAACGATAATGACTTTCAGGACACGATTCGTCCAGTTTCATCAGCCGGTGAACAAAATAACCAGTGCCGTCATGGCCAATATAAAATTGTTGTTTGAATATACAACTTCTGTACGGTAAGAACACTTTTTCCTCCAAGCCACAAGAGGTGTCATCAGAGTTGTCCAGACAGTCGGAGTAGTCGTTACACTGTTGGCTGTTCAAAACACACTGGCCGTTGGAGCAGAGAAAGCCAGTACAGGGAGGATGAGCACAGAATGACTCATCGCTGGTATCTGGACAGTCCTGCCTGAAGTCACACACTAGTGTGTACTGCACGTGAGAAATGTCATCCATACACTGGAACCTGTCGTCTGTGGATAAAGGCATCCCACCATGCAATTCCTGGTGATTGCTTCCATTATGGGAAATGCCATTCTGGAATAATTTGAGTTTTGTGTGACTATCTTGAGAATCACAGGACAAAAACGTAGGCACAGCATGACCTTCATGACAAACCAATAATAATTGCTGTGTTTTCAGAAACACAGATCTGACTGGAGACAAAAGACTCAAAACAATCTGCTGAGGAAATAAGTGGTTTGTTTCTATCTTTATTTCGCAAAGTAAGGCCGTGCTTGAGTATAGACGTCCTAACAGCATTGTTTTGATACAGGGGTGTTTGACTGTGCGCGTTGGATGGTATCGGTACTTCATTTTAAAATGGGCCGCATTGTAAATCACGGTGCCATCAGACCACTTTTGAAACTTGCTGTACTGAAAAGGCAAATTGTACCACCCCGTGCTGTAACCAACCTGTACGGAGAATCTATCATATCTTTTCAAATGAGGAAGAAGGTCATTTTGCTCCTTCCTCGTCTTTATTGTTCCCAGCCCCCCGCCTTTATTCTTGCATTCATAAGACAAAAGTAGAATTTTCCTAGCTACAAATTGTACAATTGTGAAGCATTTACGTCGTGAAGCCACCATACCTGCACAGGCAGGGCTACTGTAGGGACAGCGCTCTGTTTCGTCCTCTCCCCCTTCACACTCTGCTTTCAGGTTACAGAGCAAATGATGCTGAAACATGGAGAAGTGACTGACAGAGCAGTTGAACACACCAGGGGAGAGCATTTGAGGTGTGTATCTTTCATGATGATTTGAAAAATACAGCTTAAAGTTATGCTTGTCAAGTAGGGGGACATGCATAATCCTGATGTATGATCGATGGAATAAAACTGGATCACGGATTTCTTTCCAAACACCAAAAAAATTTGTGTCCGTTTTGTTATAAATTAGATTCAAATATAAATAGCCCCGAAAGTCGTCTTTGTGCTGAAGACTAATCATAATAACGTATGACGGTGATGCTATTAATTCTGTTCTTAATGGTGGGTTTGCATAATCACAAAGAGGCACTGTAATGTAACCCGAATAATTCAATGACTGCACTTCAAACAGATTCCTCTCTTGTGATATTCTAATATCAAATGCATACAGAGGGTTGTTATAATTTTCTATATCCATGTAATTATCATATGACTGAATGGAATATTCATCAAAACCGTGACTGTCGCATTTAATAAGTAATCTGCACCAGCGATGCCACTCACCCCTAAGAAAATTACCACTGTTACTGCAAAACCAGTAAGTGCTCCACTGTCTGTCAACACACCAGTATTCCAGTCGTGTGACACGAGCTCGCACAAACAAACCCTGAGGTACAACAATACGCATTTTACAGAAAGTGTGGAGGTCACTGCAGACTCCATACACAGCTCCTTGGCCACTTGGGAGCGTTAGGTTAGGCTTTCCACAGTCTGACACATTGACCCTGTGAATGATGCTGGTGCTGTTGTGTCCATGGAGCAGCTCCACTCCTGGACAAATGGCGCCGATGTTCAGGATTGTGGAAGGACCACCTGTGACTGCCTCAAACGTCTGATCTGCAAGTAACACTTAGTTAAAGGTAAAGAAAGAACACAAGCTATATGGATGCGCTCCAAGAACTTGTACGGATTAAAGTATTATTGCTATATGGCTTGCCATCTGCATACACATTAATCACCATTGTCAGGACAACAGGCACTGATTCAGCCAATTATTGTTTTGTTCAGGGTTCAGTGCCTTGCATAAAATGTTGTGTCCCAAAACTTATAACTCACTTTAAATATTTGAACACAGCAAAAGAAGCGCAACTGAAATACACATTTTTCCAAACACCAAATTCGTTTAAAGAAATGTTAAAGAAATCAAGCAATGATGATGATGATTTTTTTGCTGTCCCAACATCATATCACTAAGATCTGCCAGGCTGCATACATCGAACTCAGACGAATCAGCTCTATACGCCCCTTTCTCACGACCGAGGCAACCAAAACGCTAGTCAGTTCATACATTTTGTCTAGATTAGATTACTGCAACTCCCTTCTACTTGGTTGCCCACAGGCGCTTCTCAAGCCCTTACAACAACTCCAAAACTCTGCTGCTAGAATGGTCTACAAAGCCAAGCGTCTTCAACACATATCACCTCTACTTAAAGAGTTACATTGGCTACCCGTTCAACAAAGAATAAACTACAAAGCTGCCTGTCTCTGCTATCAGATCATATCGGGAACAGCACCGCAATACCTCTCTGAGCTTCTTGAAATTTACGTTCCATCTCGATCTCTCCGCTCAGCAAATGACAACAGGATTTTTCGAATACAAAAATGTAAACGTGATAGGCACGGTGGTAGAGCTTTTAAATCATCAGCAGTTAAACTCTGGAATTCATTGCCTTCTGCTGTCAGACAGTCAATCTTTAGCATCGTTCAAAACTAACATGAAAACCCATCTGTTCCAGCATATCTTTCCAATAACACCCCCATCTCCATGTGCTCGTGTGCGTGTGTGTGTACACACACGCGTATGCGTGTGTTGCTGCATGCATGCGTGCGTACGTGTGTGTGTGTGTGTGTGTGTGTGTGAATGTATGTGTGTGTGTGTGTGTGTGAAATTGTGTGTGTGTGTGTGTGTGTGTGTGTGTGTGTGTGTGTGGAATGTTGTGCGGGAATCGTGCGTAGTGTGCGTGTGCGTGTGCGTGCGTGCGTGTGTGTGTGTGTGTGCGTGTGTGTGTGTGTGTGTGTGTGTGTGTGTGTGTGTGTGTGTGTGTGTGTGTGTGATTGTGCATGCATGTCCGTATGGTTGTATGTATGTATGTAATTTGTGTATGTGTATGTAGGCCTATGTAATTTGTGAGCGTGTGCGCGAATGTGAGTGTGCGTGCGCCCACGGCCGCGCTTCCAGCAGCAGGTGTGTTGGTGTTACTTGTTTTGTGTGTTGTGTGTGTGAGTTTGTTGTATCATTGATCTGTGTGGGTATATCTGCTTGCATGTGTATAAGTGTATGCGTGCGCAGGAGAGATGCTGTAGTCTTGGCTATTTTTCTGAGGGGGGGGGGGGGGGGGGGGGGGGCATTCACTTTTGGTGTGTGCGAGCATGTGTCTGTGAGTGTGAGTACACGTGAGTGTCTTTGTGAATGGAGGGTGTGACGTGACCTCGAGAGATGATTGTAAAGATGTGTGTGATAGACGGTGGATGGAGTGATTTGTACATGTGTAAGTTTGTTTGTGTGCGTTTCAGTGAGAATGTGTTTTTCTGTGTGTTTGATGTTGTGTGTGTGCAAGGACCAAATGTGTGTGTATGTCTGTGTGCAAGAACGCGTTCACTCTCGTGCGTGCACGTACGTGCGTGTGTGGGTGGTTTTGCTCATCAAATGCTTGTGTTGTGATGTGTGCCCATGTGTGTTCGTGTGTGTGAGTTTTTCAATGCTAATTGTAAAGCGCTTTGTGCTCGATAAAAAGCGCTATGTAAATATCCGTTTATTATTATTATTGTAGGTCGTTCAGTGGCGTTGCTCCCATACTGCTCATTCCGAATCCCAACTCGCAGCTACATCCTGGGTTGTCAGGTCGGCAGTCCAAGGGGAGCGAATCTATGTTAGGCAGTAAGGTGGCAACCAACTGAGGAGATACTGCACTACTGCTGAGTCACTTCGGTGGATTTCAATAGAGCTGACATACACAGGACGCCTTGCTACTAAATCCGCTATTGACGACAATATTGTCTTAATTGTGGAGCCAGAGAGTGTGAGGTCCTCCTTCGAGGGCGCCACCACGACCATTCACCAAGCTCCCTGGAACATACTGATCCCATGACTTTGTCCCGCAGGAACGCACCAAGGACATAGACTGCGTGACAGGGCCTAGGGCTGTACCCTGTGCTTTCTTTAATAATGATATACCGGCAGTAAACAGTCCCGAGAACTACAGACACCTGCAGTGGTGGTCATGGAATTAGAGCGACACTCTCAGAATCGCATCCATTAAGCAGATGAAACTCGACTGCGTGTTTTCAGTTTTCCCATTGAGCCCATAGCCACTCACTGTGGGTAGAAGTCGGCCCACGACTGAAAAAACCCTCTCGTCTCTGATGGGATTTCAATGCAGGACCTCTCTGCCACTAGTCCGCAACATTACCACAGTGGCTAAGAAATCAAGTAATTATGTTCATTGAATATATGAGCTTTGAAAATGGAAGAGAGCATTGAATGTTTTGAACCAACTGCGTCTTTGGTCACCTGATCAGGAACAATTACAAAGTCAATGTGACAATGGCATGAAAGAAAACGAGTCTTACCTGGTAAGATCATAAGACACCCATCGCTTTCTTAGAATTCAAGTCTAAAATGTGTTATTCATAATGCTACTACTACTACTACTACTACTACTACTACTACTACTACTACTACTACTACTACTACTACTACTACTACTACTACTACTACTACTACTACTACTACTACTACTACTACATCATATCATTTGCATAGCACCTTTTTGAAAAACTAAACTCATAAAACTCGGAACTCAGTATTATTCATGAGCGTGCACTCATGCAAGCAGACATGTAGGTGTGACTTAAAAAAATAAACATACCAACTATCACCTGCTAAAAATGTTGGGATGAAAATGTATCCATTTAAAAAACCTTTCTTCGCTTGCTTTTTTCCGTTTCTCCAACAGAGTGTTGAGTGTGTACATAAAAGGGTTGACAGCCGAGTTTAAAGGCAAAACGAAGACTGCAAGAGCCACGTTCACTTCTCCAGGTACAGGGGTTCCTGTGGAGGCCAACATCCCACACAGCCCAATGGGAAACCAGCACAGGAAATCAGTTAAGGCAACAGTGATTAACCGCCCGGCTATAGCCAAGTCTTTAGATTGTTTTGTGGTGTCAGTTTTCAGTGCATTCTTTTGAATGGTCATGTAGATGAACCCTTGACCAGCTGATATAAACAAAAACAGAACAAAGTTAAGGACAATCATAATGCTGAATGAGTATAATTTTCCTTCAAAATATCTTCGTGTTACTGGCAGTGGGATGCAAATTCCGGTCTGACTGTAAAACTGCCAGTGTTGCGTTACGGGGAGTAAAGGCAACGAAGCTAGACACCAGCCCACAAACCAAGTGAGGCCACAGGCCACAGCTGCTGACATTCTGTCAAACCTCAGCGTGCTGAAGGGAAAGTGAAGCACGACAAATCGATCAAGAGTGATGAGCCAAATGATCAGTGCTGATACTTCGTTGGACAACAGACACAGAAGACCCGCCATCTTGCAGGTCACACTTCCTTTCCAGGTATCGTCATAATGCAGGTATCTGCCACGAAACTGTTCATCAGCCCCTCCAATGACAGCTATGTAGACCCCCATCAGAAAGTCAGCCATGGCCAGGTTGGTGACAAACACACTGAAACCAGTCATGGACTTCACGTTTCGTGCGAACACACGAGCACAGAAGCAGAAGGTGTTACCAGTCAGAGACAGACAAGAGACCGGCCACAGAAACGTCCTGTACGTCCATGACTGCAGTAAATCTTCACACGACGATATTTCATCTTTTACAGCTTCACAGGACAGGTCATCTGCCTGGGCAGGGAGCATCGTGCTGCAGCAAAGTATATAATTGTCTGTGGTTATTTTACGTACAATGGAAAGGTCTTTAAAGACGTCAATAGGAAACGTTTTCACAGGACTACCATCCATGTACACTTCTCTAAGTTTGGATGTTGTTCGAAAGCCGTAACGGCTGATTGTATGAATAGTCGTGAATGATAAGTTTAATACCTGCAAGTTAGCAAAGTGTGCTAAAACTATGGTGTCTAATATGGTCAGTTGTGTGTGTGAAAGATCTAATGCTCTGAGAGAATCGTGTTGGAAAGAAGATAGAAAACCAGAGCTTAAAGAGGCAATGGGGTTTTTAGACAGAGATATTTCTTGAAGACTAATTGATTTATGAAAAGAAGACATGTTGACAAAGTGCAATTTATTCTCAGTGAGGTCGAAGAACTTTAAATTAGGCCAATCTAGTTCAGGCAGAGAAGTCAAAGAGCACCGAGCCAGAACCAGATGAACCAGGTAGTGGTTGTCCTTCACATCAGAAAGACTCATTCCTGACCCCGTGGCGTCCAGAGAACGGAGCTGAGGGAACAGTGCTGCAGAGAACACTTGGTGGCACAGAAACGTGTGACCCTGGCAGAAACAGCCTGGAGGACAGGTCACGTCACACGCCAGTTCATCGTCACGCATTGGACAGTGAGGCCAGTCATCACACAGCTGGTCACTGTGAACACACGTGGTGGACTGTCTACACCTGAAAAATCCTGGACAAGTCATGCCCCCGCACCCTTCTTCATCGTGGTGGTCCATGCAGTCATACATGTGGTTACACCGTGTGTACACTGGAAGACAGTCGTTGAACTGGCCAGGACAGTGGTAGTGACTGTCTGGACACGATTCGTTCCATTCCATTGGGATGGAAACAAACTCCAGGACGCCATCAAAATTGATCAAAGCAGGAGATGGAAAATGTGTTTGTTTTATAATAACAGTATCCCTGAAGTCAGGGCATTGTGTTTCATCCGATTGATCCGGACAATTAGTCCTGTGATCACACACCTTAATGTAGGACACGCACTGACCAGTTGTGCATGTAAACTGGTGATGACAGGCAGGGTGTTGACAGAAGACTTCATCACTGTTGTCCAGACAGTCACTGGTGGCATCACACAGAACAGTGTAGGGTATTGTGTGTTCTGGGCATGGAAACATGGGGACAACAATGACATGATCATCTTTCACAGAGAATTTTGTATTGGACGATAAACCAGACTGTGCACAGTGGGCAGTGTGTTTATCGTGACACCCTGTATTCTGAGTCGATCTGTAAATAAGAAAAGTGTATGTCACGTGACCATCTTCGCTTACTTTGATCGAATGGCGCCCAATTGATGACCAGTTTAATGCAGCGGTCATGACAATTTTCTGCTGAGGAATTGCGTTCTGTTTGGTCTGGTTCTTCATGACTTCACAAATGACGCCAAAAGAGGGCTCAGTCCACGGACAGTCGGCAGCATCAAGTGTGTAAGTGTGCGAATAATGAATTGTATAATAACACTGTTTCAAAATCTGTATTGGCCTGCTCAAAACTTTCTCAGTGTGATGGGCAACAGTCAGATCTTCATAGATCAAGCTGTATACATACATAGTAGGTAATGATCTGTCAAGGGAATGTAGACCAACCCATAGATGCTCAATCCTATTTATTTCCACTTTGACGGTGTGGTGAAGGGCACGGTACCACCCAAACACATGTCTCGGAGCCCTCAATATACCTCCAACAGTGGAGCAATACTCGTTGGCTCTTTTGTTGTTATCTGTGTGGTTGCTGGCAAAGTCAGCGAGAGTTTCCACAACCTTGTAACAGTTACCGCCTAAAGCGACCAAACCTTGGCACTGGACACTGCTGAAGTGACAGTGTTCTGATTCATCCCGTCCATCTTCACATTCTGTCTTCAGGTTGCAGGCTAAGTGGTGCTGATATCTGGAGTAGTGACCCATAGAACAGTTCCAGACACCAGTGGATAACATCCCGGGGAGCTCACTCTGGTTAAAAAAGGAGAAATGCAGACAAAAACACGAGGCTTTGGCGCCATTTTCATTGTACACCGTAACCTCAATGCTGAGTTTTGTAGTGTTATAAATATGAGCAATGTCTAACTTATATTTTGAGTTATAATGCAATTTACCTGCCCAGTGAAACACACTTCTTAATACTTCATGTTTGTTGTCCATGTTTTTGCCTGGCCGATGGCTACATGGCCTTTCGTGAGCATATAAGATTAATGTTTTAGGGCAAATCCACAAACCCTCATGCTCTTGGTAACTGATCATAACGAACTTGTTTTGGGGAACACAGATGGAAATAACTGTAGGATTAGAAACGTATATGCTATGTAAAGTAATGTTGGGTTTCAGTGTGACATAACCAGCATACTGGGACGTCATTGCGACTGAAACATTTGGTGATTCAAAGTTTGTGCTCTCTGTGATGAAAAGGTGACCATTTTTTAAAGGAAATGCATCCAATAAGTGACAACAAAAACAAACGAAGGCACATTATCACACATACTTGCGTATCAAATTATGGATTGGACATGTGCACACGCACACACGTTCATACATATGATATGCACACATTGACACAATTAATCCTACTTGAGTCACGTACCCATATTGGCACAGTCCATGCGTGTACACGTGTATGCATGCGCATGCATTCACGCACACGCTCACACACACACACACACACACACACACACACACACACACACACACACACACACACACACACACACACACACACACACACACACACACACACACACACACACACACACACACACACACACACACACACACACACACACACACACTCTTCATGTTACATAAGTCAGTTTGAAATGTTACTGTATGTCCCCCCATCCCTCCCTTCTTATATACCTGCTAATGTAGCTTTTGCATGCACTCAGTTAGTTTTGTATGAATAGATGTATAGGGAAAACACATAAATAACACTACCATTCACGCACTCACACACACTCTCACTTCAATAGCTATCTGCTGTAGGCGTAATTAATTTCACACACATTTTTTTTTTTTTTTTTTTTTTTTTTGGGGGGGGTCAAATATCACTTGCGGTTGAACAGACGTAAAACTAAAGAACGACACACACACACACACACACACACACATTTAGAGAAAGAGAAAGAAAGTGCGATAGAAAAGTTTAAGTTGGAAAGTTTTATTGTAAGGCTCACTTGTCTGCATACAAGTGCTACACGTTGTCAAAGGTGAGCCAGAAAAATATATAATGAAGGAAAGGGGAAGTACTTTCCCTGTGGACAAAGCAAACAAAAACAAATAATACAACGTGACGTAACTTAACATTTAATATGTTTGAAACAAGCAAGTGACACACAGTGTTGGAATTTTGAGAAAAACAATAATTTTAGCTGTTATGCACTTGGGCATATCTAGTGTACTCTACATGAAAAATATGTGTAATTTAGAATAAATTTAATTTAAAGGAATAATTCGTTTGCCTGTGACTGAGACATGGCCGCAGCCACAGACTAGCGCCTGTGCTATTTGGGCAAAGGAATGAAGCCTCAAAAACGCATGCAGTTCGTGCAAAATCTTTTTGCTTTGGCTATTACAGGTGAGCGAAATAATCCGCTACTGCCCGTCATTGCTCAGTTGCGCTACTGCCCAGCGGTCGTTTGCTGTCGTCTGCTGTGTGTGCGGTGAAAAAAGAAAAATGGAATCGACTTTTAAATTTAAAGAATGGGCGAAGAAACTACCGGCAGGTGTGAGTGAAATATTAATTAGCGAGGGTTTTGACAGTAGCGCGGCGCTGTACAATGCCACTGTCGACGACATAAAAACTCTGACACTGAAGCGTGGGCATGGGATTGCCACTGTGTCTGAAATTCGTAAATTACAAGAGGCAACGGGCGGGCCTATGGCGGCGACACCTTGCACTAGTGACAACACTGCAGAGGCGATGACAGGGCCCGGGGCAACGGGAGGCTTGGCCACCTCGTTTTCTCTGGACCAGAGAACATTTTAGCTGTTATGCACTTGGGCATTTCTAGTGTACTCTGCATGATAAATATACAGTATATTTGACTGAAAATGGCCATTTATCACTGGTTGACATTAGCCTGTAGTAAGGGTCAAAAGTAATTGAGACTTGTACTACACATGATATTCTACAGTATTTGAATATCATGGTACAGCTTAGTCTTTCGTGGAAGACTATGACTCTCGAACACCTGCTCTGGTGCTGCAGCCACTAGAATTCGTTGGCCTTTGGGGACCTTCCCCAACGCCAACTCTCGTCCTCAAATCCTTTTGGTCGAGAGAGTGGGGATGGACCCTGGGCAAGGCTTCTCCACTATAAACAAATTATAGCTCAGCCCACTGGAATAGCAGCTGCCCCCTCTGCTATCTGGCAGTCATAGTCGAAAATGACAGACAGGGAACAACAACAGCAAACTGAAAATGGGAATGTTCTTGCTTCATACTTTGGTGTTAAGAATGTTCCAAAAACGTGTTTCTTTATAACATGGACAGTGTAAGGTAATCCATCTTCTTTAATGTGACTATAATTTTAATGCATTGCGATCTCTCCATTACTCTACATACGGGCTTCAAGGCATTGATGTGGGCTTCTATGGAAGCTTTGTAGCAATGTGTTGTCTTGGGTAGGCTAACCCTGATTGTTATTGAATCTATCTGTAGTTTTTCAATGATTCTTATTCCAGTTAGCATTATGTAATTAAGGAGAATAGCCCACATATTTCTGATCACATTTTGATCAGATGATTAGCTGGACCAACAAGAAGCTAATAAGTTTTGGCCGTCAAACCTATATTTTTGTGTCAAAATGTGTGTTTGCGACTTTTGTTGTACAGTACAATCCCAATATTTAAGTAGTAGGCTTGTCACAAACGTAAATACCCTTATCTTTAGGGTGCATACACTAACATTCACGGGCGCAGTATCAGCCTGAATGTAGGTTATCTTTAGTTGGTTGTTTTTGTGAACGTTGCACGCGAAAGTTCAATTTAACTCTCGTTTTCTGATTCGTAGTATGAATAGATTTGTTTTCAGTTCTGTTTCTGGTTGTCAATACGGAAGGTTGTCGAGGAAAGAACTCCGTCCTGTAGTTTGTGAGGATGTCTTTATAACCCAGTAACCAGTGGACTGGGGTAAGTGTTTGTAATAAGAATTTATAGTGATGAATGTATTTTGTAGTTGTAATGATTATGAATTGAATGTATACTATTTTGCGCAGAACAAAATACTTTTGAGAAAGACGTTCATTGTTTGTGTTCTGCATTTCATTATTATAATTAAGTACTCAAGGGAGACAATATTTGGAAGTTGTTTTTGCATCTTCATTACTTGAATAATGTTCGACTGTTTAAATGTATTACGTCTGTATTCTTATTAGCAAAATAATTCTGTTTCGCACTTTGTCTCGAAGACATATGAATTTACCTTTTGAAAGAGTAGAGGGATTAATTGTGGTTAGCTTAGCTTCAGACATATGAAGTGAAGATATTCAGTGCTGGGTCTAGGAGTCAGGACACGTCACGGAGGGCTGGCTGCTATGATCTTCAACTCCTGCATCATGAGGTCTGCCTCGCCGACTGAACGTGTGTGCCTGATACTCCCCTGCACTGCTGAGTGGTCGTCACGGAGGGCTGGCTGCTATGATCTTCAACTCCTGCATTATGAGGCCTGCCTCGCCGACTGAACGTGTGTGCCTGATACTACCCAGCACTGCTGAATGGTCGTCACGGAGGGCTGGCTGCTATGATCTTCAACTCCTGCATTATGAGGCCTGCCTCGCCGACTGAACGTGTGTGCCTGATACTACCCAGCACTGCTGAATGGTCGTCACGGAGGGCTGGCTGCTATGATCTTCAACTCCTGCATCATGAGGCCTGCCTCGCCGACTGAACGTGTGTGCCTGATACTCCCCTGCACTGCTGAATGGTCGTCACGGAGGGCTGTAGCTATGATCTTCAACTCCTGTACCATCAGGCCTGCCTCGCCGACTGAACGTGTGTGCCTGATACTCCCCTGCACTGCTGAATGGTCGTCACTGAGGGCTGTAGCTATGATCTTCAACTCCTGCATCATGAGGCCTGCCTCGCCGACTGAACGTGTGTGCCTGATACTTCCCTGCACTGCTGAAATCGTCGGTACTGGTGACCTTGGTACCTGCTGGTTGTGGCCTTCATGTGACTTCCTTGGTGTGGTCGCTGGTGTGTGGCCTTCATGTGGCTACACTTCCTGGTGTGCGGACTTCGTGTGGCTACACTTCCTGGTGTGCGGCCTTCGTGTGGCTACACTTCCTGGTGTGTGGCCTTCGTGTGGCTACACTTCCTGGTGTGTGACCTTGGTGTGGTCGCTGGTGTGTGGCCTTCGTGTGGCTACACTTCCTGGTGTGTGACTTTCGTGTTGCTACACTTCCTGGTGTGTGGCCTTCGTGTTGCTACACTTCCTGGTGTGCGGCCTTCGTGTGGCTACTCTCTAATCTGAAGATCACCGTCGCCGTGTGCATCTTCAATGTGATGATCCCCCTGAGTGCTGGCAGTGGGTGCCAGGATTGTGTTTTGCACCAGCAATGTGACAACTGTGATTGTCTTCAGTGAGGTACCAGAGAGGTGCCTATTTCCCCCTTCATCGTCCCCTTCCTAAATCGTCGACCCTCTCATTCGTCGTCCCCTTATCTTTCCCCCATCGTTCGTCGTCTACAATGTAATCATCAAACTGTAACAGTCTTCGTCATCATCATCTGAAGTGTCTTCATCGTCCAGCATTGGCTATCGCCATTGTTTGAACATTTGAAGTGTGTTTATTACTCGTTTTTCCTATTCTGTGTATAGTATTTGTATTGGAATATTTCGCTCCATTCTTTGGTTTAATAGGTAACCTTTTGAACTTGTTATTGCCTTTTTGTTTGGATTATTTGGTGCGTTGCATGAATGAGGTGTGAAAGGGACATCTTTCTATATCCATACAACACACATAAACATTCCATATAAACCAGTCTGTAACAAGGCTAAAGTGTGGTTTGCTGTTAAGAGGAGGCATTTGGGAATTCACACATATTTTCATTCTCTGAAACTGTGTATGAATGTGAATACAGGAGTGATGTCTCTTTCCCATATTACACACTCAAGTAGTACATATATACAATTTGGGGAAACTGTGTTTGCATTTATACTTTGCCGATATCGTAACCTATTTTGATCAGGTCTACACAGAGCTTTCACCCGAGGAAATCACATTCTTCTGGGCTGCATTTGTATGGGCTACACACCAAGAAACCTGTTTTTTATTATTATTTTTGCTCATTATCTAGCGGTGGTGACGTCATTAAATGCATGTATTTATTGCAATGGATTAATCATTCTCCAAACGATATATTCAAACAGCACAGGTTGTCTTCTTTGTACCACTAAACATTTAAAGCAGCTACATCTCTCTATTAGTACACAACACATCAAATGACCCAAGGTTATTTTGTCCCTAATTTCGGCTCACCCAGT
>JAGGCT020000397.1:0-2500 GCA_017654935.2 Phymorhynchus buccinoides
ACGTGAACGAGAGTGAAGAAAGGTAAGCACACACAAACCAATTGGACAGAGAGGTGTATTCGTTATTCCATCACGAAAGTAAGATGGGATAATTTTAGCCAATTAAAACAACACAAGCGTTTTTGAATTATCTTTCTCCATTTTTGTTATCTCGTTCGAATGACATGCCATGCCTATAGTGCAATATTGATTTCTTGAGCACACAAATACGAGAAAGAAAGTGATTTATATCTACAGTCTAACACAGAGGTATGATGTTTCTTCCTTCTACTAAGAAATCTTTCTTCATAAGAAGCCACCCCTCCTAACATATGTGACCTAGCACCACGAAAGGGACATTACGTCAACGCCTCACGCCGTCAGAATGTGAAGAGGTGAGGGGAGGAGAGAGGGGCAGAGTTGGGGGGGTGGGGGTGTGTGCGCGCGCACCCACACGCACACGCACGCACGCACGAACGCACCAACCCACACCACCCATTCACACACCACACATTCACGCACGCACGCACACACATGCACGCACACTGATGCACCCACACCCACCCACACCCACACCCACACCCACACCCACACCCACACCCACAACCACACACGCAAACAAACACACACCCAAACACACACCAACAATTAAAACAATATTTTGTATTTAGCAATCACAACTTTTTTTGTTTTAAGTGTGCAAAGATGATTGACAACTCTCGTTTTTAAAGCAAAGACAGCTTGAATTAAAGAAACACTTTTCGAAAAGAGGAAAAAAAAAAGACAACACGCACCACAGAATGGAAACGTCGAAATAAATGCCCTTCTTTGAGTTGGTTATGGTCGAAATATAGTTTTTTCTTTCTTTCTTTTTTTCGTTTTGCTCTTTTCCTGTGGTAATGCGATCGTCTACTAGTTTATTGCCATAGGGAAAGAGTGATGCATTACAACGTGTAGTTAGACCATGAAATTGTAATGGGCGGAATCCAAAGCTGAGCGGATATATCACCAAACGTTTTATTTGTTGTTGTTTTCTTCTTTTATTTCGCATCGTCTAAATAGTATGTAAAAAAACTATGTTACGCTCAGTCCGTGACATTGCCCGTTTTCAGGAAATGGGCAAAACGGTTCGTGAAATAACCAATTTAAAACTTCCTATTTAGTCCCAAAGCACAATGAATGGAAACTATTTTCCAATCATAAACACACAGAGATCAAGAATTGGTTCTAACGAATGAGAAATCTCACCTGTAGATGAGCTTATAGACGCCCCCCCCCCCCCCCACACACACACACACATCATGTATCACATTCCCTCTTATGCTTGGAAGATTTCTTACCAGCTATAAGAAGGAAAACACGTGAAAACCATGATTTTGACACATGACGTGGTGGGTCTTTACATTTCTTTCTTTCAAACTTAATTTGACAAAACGTTGGATAAAACATGTGGCTCAGGCATGCCCCCAGAGTAGCATTTTGATAGAGTTAGGGGATAGGATGTGGGGTGAAAATGCATGTAGAACAAAAATTATGCTACTGAATGGGAATTGGAAAAAAAAGAAAAGATGATTGTACAGTGTCCGTTTCATGAATTAGGCAAAGGATTTTGCTCATTTAGTGAAATGGTACATATTGGGCGTAACATAATTATGCCTGTCATATAGTATGTAGACTTAACACTTATTGCAATATTTCTGGCAATAGTTGACGAGCAGAGAGGACGAACACACGTCCGCCAAGGCGTCGCAGCTCGTTCCGGTGATCGTGTCTTCGCACACAGCGCCCCCGCCGCTAGAGGGAGCCACTGGTGACGTCACAGCGGAAGTGCGTGGGCCGGTTGTTTCCGGCCCGGAAGTGGCCGCCGGGGTAGCGGAAGTGACGGCGGTAGCAGGAGCAGCCGTTACGGTTGTTGCCGGGATGGACGTGGTACTGGTGATAGATCCTTGCGTTTCTGTGAAAAATGGAATACAAGTGAATTCTATGGTGCTGATTTTTTTGGGGTACATTTATTATTAGCATTCGAAGTGCATAGATGGAATAGACGATTTTTTGAGAAAAACACAACCCAGGGGAGAGCACTTTGTGAAAATTAGAGTTGATTACCTCGGCTTAGTCGGTCAAAACCATAGCAACAATGGCGACATTGCTTCGAAGTTTGGAACCACAGTATGCGAGTCTGCAACTTACAAACATTGTATTAGAAAAATGAGGGGCGGCCAGTATATCCACAAACTGATAGAACTTGCAAAATGTGACGTAAAAATATAAATGACATCAATTTTAGAATCATGCACAGTGTTCTAAGTGTTGTATGTCTGCTCAAACGTACGAGGGGCAAGCTGGGGATCTACTTGAAGGTAGAGTAACTTCCCCTGTTTGACCGATTGAATAAGGCAAGATCACAAGCGCACACCATGAAATTACTTGCCTTAATTATTTCCGAACAATTCCTATTGGAGCGGTTGAGAGTTTTAGAAAATTTTAGTTTTCACGTGTCAGTTTTCATGGGCGATTTCTG
>JAGGCT020000397.1:7500-15314 GCA_017654935.2 Phymorhynchus buccinoides
GTTCGACTTCCAAATCCCTTTAAATTCACTTTATAGAATCGATAACCACAACTACAATGAACTCCAATAATGTGTGAACATAACATCTTCCCAATTGTACAACATTCCAGTCAATTTCGAGTAAACGCGGCCTAACAAGTGACACTGTCTAGGGTTAGGCCTTTGTTCTCAAACTAGATCTATCAAACGTTGTAGGGCCTCAGACCAAGAATCAACACAAGATGGTTCCCAAACATTATTGGAACCTTCCCGGGACAATTAACAATATGCCATCTAGACCAGTCGAGCATTATGATGAGAATAACAATTGGAAAAACATAAACAAAGCATGATAATCATGGCTGCCTTGAGCAATCACACATAGGCTAAAAACGGAACAAGAGCAATATGGCCGTCGCCATACGAATACCAAGTCACGTAGAAACAGTGTTTTTATAAAAACTGGCTCACAGCCATTAAACAAACTGATTGAAGAAGTTAGTTTAATGCTTTAGCTACAATATGGAATAATATTATGTATTTGTACAGGCATGATATTGAGAAAATGGACAATGAATAGGGAGGTTGACTTAATATGGAAGCTTGAGCTAAGTACATTTCAAAAATTGTTTAAAAATAAACTGTCTCACTCATAATGATGAAATCAAATGAAAAGTAAACTCTAAGTTATCGACTTGACATTAGGTAAGCCTGAAGTGGCTGAGTGAGCTAGATTTTACATAAAATAGAGGTAAAGTAAACAAACAATATGGCCGCCGCCAATAGTCATATTATTATAGCAAGTCACTTAGAACAGTGTTTTTGTGAAAACTGGTCCACAGCCATGAAACAAACTGATTGAAAAAGTTAGTTTAATGCTTTAGCTACAATATGGAATAATATTATGTATTTGTACAGGCATGATATTGAGAAAATGGACAATGAATAGGGAGGTTGACTTAATATGGAAGCTTGAGCTAAGTACATTTCAAAAATTGTTTAAAAATAAACTGTCTCACTCATAATGATGAAATCAAATGAAAAGTAAACTCTAAGTTATCGACTTGACATTAGGTAAGCCTGAAGTGGCTGAGTGAGCTAGATTTTACATAAAATAGAGGTAAAGTAAACAAACAATATGGCCGCCGCCAATAGTCATATTATTATAGCAAGTCACTTAGAACAGTGTTTTTGTGAAAACTGGTCCACAGCCATGAAACAAACTGATTGAAAAAGTTAGTTTAATGCTTTAGCTACAATATGGAATAATATTATGTATTTGCACAGGCATGATATTGAGAAAATGGACAATGAATAGGGAGGTTGACTTAATATGGAAGCTTGAGCTAAGTACATTTCAAAAATTGTTTAAAAATAAACTGTCTCACTCATAATGATGAAATCAAATGAAAAGTAAACTCTAAGTTATCGATTTGACATTAAGTAAGCCTGAAGTGGGTGAGTGAGCTAGATTTTACATAAAATAGAGGTAAAGTAAACAAACAATATGGCCGCCGCCAATAGTCATATTATTATAGCAAGTCACTTAGAACAGTGTTTTTGTGAAAACTGGTCCACAGTCATGAAGCAAACTGATTGAAAAAGTTAGTTTGATGCTTTAGCTGCAATATGGAATAATATTATGTATTTGTACAGGCATGATATTGAGAAAATGGGGAAACAATTAGGGTGACAATGGAGCATGGCAACCTAAGCCAGATCAAAACAAGTCACATTTCAACAAGGATTTTAAAACGAACTATCCGAAATAAGATAGAAAGATTGACTTAAAAAGTAACTTTAATGCAATGGTTGTAAGATTATATTATGCTTAATTGAATTAGTGGGAGGATTTGGCTATAATAAATGATTTGGGGAACCTTACCAAGCAAGACAGATCTAGATCTAGACTGCAAGTACAATAAGACAAGGCTTTGTTAAACAATGAAATAACATAAAATAAAGCAAATAAGGCAGACATGGAATCTGATACAAATTTGTGAAAAGACTCTAGAGAGAGCAGGACAGTTGAGATAAAGCCCATCTACATTAAGTGTTTCAGCATAAATGAAAGTACAAAATATAGATCTAAATTAATACTAATTTGTCGGTGAAATATTAATTTAGCAAATAAATCTAGAAGTTTGCTTGTCTCTAAAATCAAGAATGCAGCACTTTATTACAAAAAAAATATTGCGTGATGGTGCTGGTGATAGATCTAGAGAGAGTAAGTGCAGCTTACAATATATATGTATATAACAAGATAAGATACACAGGCACATTTATACATTACACATGCGTGTGTGTGTGTGTGTGTGTGTGTGTGTGTGTGTTCCCCCTGTTCCCCCATCATTAAAGCTCCTCTCTCTTTATCTTCTCTCTCTTGCCATTAGGTCTGTTTCTGCTATATTCCATTTATGTTATCTGTGTGTGTTCGCGTTGTAAAACTTGTATTGCGTTTGTGTTTGAATGCGCTTTGAATGCTAACGTGTGTGTGCGCTTTGATTTGATTTCTATCAAGATTCAGCGCCGTATAAATACTGTATGTTGTTGTTGTTGTTGTTGTTGTGTGTGTGTGTGTGTGTGTGTGTGTGTGTGTTGTGTGTGTGTGTGTGTGTGTGTGTGTGTGTGTGTGTGTAATAAATCACTAGACAGTGGAACGAACGATTAAAAGAGAGAGAGAGAGAGAGAGAGAGAGAGAGAGAGAGAGAGAGAGAGAGAGAGAGAGAGAGAGAGAGAGAGAGAGAGAGAGAGAGAGAGAGAGAGAGAGAGAGAGAGAGAGAGAGAGAGAGAGAGAGAGAGAGAGAGAGAGAGAGAGAGAACATAAAATGCCATCAATCACGGAACAGACAAACTGGCTAAGAAGCCTCCGTGCATGACTACACACAACCATGCCATACCGTCTCAGTTTTGTGAGATAGCAAGTAAAACATGCACTTGCTTTTTAATCTTTGTTTCTTTTTTTTTTGATAGCACAAAGTTTTTTTGTTTTTTGTTTTTTTGCAAGCTTTCTTCACACTGTTTCTCATCTTTATATATGAGGAAAACAAACAAAAAAGCGTCCGTAGATATATATTCAGGAGACTGCTCCAGAGCATGTCATTGAGAAAGTATTGTCTTGAATGCCTGGTAGCCAACAGTGGCCCAACAATCCGTCAATTGTGTTAAAGGTGTTTTGCGATTTCGAATATTAAAACACCCACTGATGTTCATGAGCAGCTGGTAGTCACGTAACATTTTAAAATTAATTTTTTTTTTTGTCTTCGATTTTACAGCCACCAAGAAAAGCTGAACTATATCATGGTCACACGAAATGGAACTTAATAATATTATGGTCTGGTTTAATTGAACCCATGGCGATAGTGCAAATTCAATACCCCCTACTGTTTTGTGAGCGGTATGCATACATCACACAGTCATGCAGTGCGCTCAGCTGCAAGAAACTGAGCATGTGTGTGCTTTGTTGTTGAGTTGTTGTTGTTTTCCTTTTTCTTTTCTTCTTCCCTGCTCTGTTTCTGGGTGTTGGTATGACGTATTTGCGGAGCTGTATATAACATTTAAGAAAACCCAAAAACGTTGAGGTGAACAAAAAAAGGAAAAAGACAGAAAGAAAGAAACACGAAGCCAAGAAACAAACAAACAAATAAACAGACAACGTGTGATGGCATAGATTTACTTTTATTCGTACTTATTTCAAGAGACCTCTAGCTTTGGCCCATAGGTCTATTTTATTTATATAGGACTGTAATGTTTTATGTCTTGTGATCGGATTTTCAAATGCAAGGGACACAGATGTATTTTCTGCAAACATTTTAATTACAGAATCAAGGTTACAGACAATGCCACTGATGTATATTAAAAATCAACAGAGGCCATATAACAGAGCCTTGTGGTACACCTTGTTCAACTTTAAGCAAATCAGATTGTTCACCTCTAATGACAACAGATTGGTATATATCTGATAAATAATTAGTGAACCATTATAAAAGTGAACTCCTTGTACCAATGGCTCTTAGCTTAGGAATGAGGCCTCTGTATCATACACTGTGAAACGCTTTTGAAATATCAAAGCAAATGGATTGGACAGGAACAGACTTATCATAGTTTTTGACTAGGTTGTCATAAATGATGAGTAACTGATAGATAGTTGAATCACCTTGGATGAATCCTGATTGTGACCTAGATATAAAGTGATTAGTTATAAGAAAATGATAAACATGTCTATGTACACATCTTTCAAACAGTTTCCCTACACAGCTCAAAAGATATATTGGTCGGTAGTTTGTGCATTCATCGCTGTCACTCTTCTTGTGCACTGGTGTTACATTTGCTATTTTCTAAAGTTGTGGGAATTTTCTCCTGATAGGCAGCAGTTAAAGAATCTAATGAGTGGATGAGAAATTACATCAGTTGAAACTTTATGAAGCTTGTTATGAATTAAGTCAGAACCAGATGGAGTCTAAATGTCTTATAACATCTTTAACTTCAGAAACAGTAAGTATGATTTCGCTTAATTCTACATGCACATTGCTATTGATGAGGGATAAAGGCCAATTGTCTTGTTCTATTTAGCATATGTCAATGAAAATCGTACTAAGTATGTTTGCTTTAAAGGGGTAATATGTTTTACCATTTGCATGAAGTGGTGGTATGTTATCAGATTCTGCACCAATGCCCTTTTCATTCATAAATTGTCGCAATTTTCCACCAGTCCTTGTGACCAAACTTAACAGGATCAAGTACCCTGTAATGTAACTCGTTGCAGTATTCTCATTCCCTTTTTTCACATGTTATCAGTTACTTCGTTTGTCATGTCATGGAAACTTTCCCAGTATGTCTGAAGATTTGTTCTCTTAGCCTTTTTGTGAAGTTTGTTTCTCTTTTTTATTTATTAGTCTCTTTGGTTCATTGTTAAATCAAGAAGCATCTTTTGGTCTTACTGTTATTAGTTTAAAATACATTCACTGTTATGTTATTGATGTAAATCTCTCAGTGAACAATTCAGAAGCTCAAGTGAACTATTGTTAAATATACTATCCCAATCTTCGTTTTCTCCTAATTCACAGAATTTAACAGTCTAATTTACTATAGATTATAATTATATGGTTCTTTTGAAAGAGCTTTCCTTGTATACTAGTGGTTTCAATACAACACAAGGGACATTGTGATCACAGTAGAATGGTAGCAAAACATTTAATGAATGACTTAATAATGTCAGGGGTCTGTGTAATGATTAGATCAAGGCATGTACTTGATGTATCAGCGATTCTTGTGGGAGTGCTTATTACTTGCTTAATGTGGTGATGATTTATGATGTGCATTAAATGTTTAATTCAATTCAATTCAATACAATTTTATTCATCCTTGTGGAAATTAAATTGTGCAATCACAGGCTCAATAAACAATGCTAAAAACATTCAGATTACATAAATCGAAACACCACAATTAAGACAACAAGATGCATACAACATCATCAAATAATTGAAAGAGGGAGATAATTTGGGTTAGAGTTTATTTAGTTGGGCTAGAGAGGAATTCAGCGTTGAAATATCCTAATATGAAAACTTCTGTCATATAGCTATATCAACTTTATTTATGCTTTCGTTCACTATATCACAATAGCTAACAGTTGCGCCAAGTGGTTGATAAAAAGAACCAACAAGAAGACTTTCTGGGTTTATCTTTGTTTTAGCTTACACTGCATCCAGACCGTCAACATGTAAATGAGTGTGTGGTTTACAACATAGTGTGTCGCTAACATATTGCTACTCCACCATGGGGGTCATCATCTCTATCTAAACGAACGGGAGGGAGAAAGCTTCGTCATAAGTAGAGAGTTATGAGAATCTGTGGGACTGTTGGAGATAGATCTGATATCAAACTGATGAGATTTTGCTTCAACTAAATCAATTTTGTTTTTCAAACTACGAACATTGACATGCATGGCACAGAGCTCACCATAATCGGTTGGACCAGGATTATTTTTAATATCACCTATCTTCATAAGTAAATTGTTGTGAAATTTGGAATATGCTTGATTACTATAGTAATGTAATGTAGAGGCTTTAGTATTGTTAGTGGGCATGCAGCTATTTAACAGGTGAGGAGAACACATTGATATCGAAATAGACAGCAACAGTAAAAAAGATGCAATCATATGTTCCCATTTTTAGCATAAACTAGGAGGAAGAATGGAATATATGTAGCTTTGGCAACGGAATACAATTTTCCAAATAACATCCCACTTATTCTCTGAAATAAGCCAATTGTGACTGTGCATCGACAAATGTCAACATACATCTAAGTGACTGAATCGACCAAAACAACGAATAAGAAGCAGGGAATTACATTCGCTTTCACATATTCAACAGTAAGTAAACAAATAAGCTGACATGTTTTGGTTCCATTCGTGGGTAAACGATCACCATATTTAAGCTTAAACTAAGCTCATAAAGATTTGTGTATTGGAGCCTACATGGATGTAGCGAATGAAAATAGTAGGACTTCATCAGAATCATTTACACAGTGGTATTTCACCAGGATCATGCCTTACAGGTTTTGTCACTGTTGGATAGTCATACGACTGAAATCGTATGTGTGAGTCGATGCATTAAGGAAATGAAAACATACATAGGCACTGCATTTGATCTGATCTACTCAGAGAGTACATTCTGTGCCAGACTAATGCAACTAGGTTCACAGTGCTGACCGTTTTATTGGCAGAACACAGGTCTGCAGTTCTGCCTTCAATTGCCAGTGAGTGGACTGTTAATGGCATTGCATACGAATCAATTTTGACATGTGTGAGGTATGATTGACGTGAAATCCTACTGTCTAGATATCAGTCTGATGAAATCATGCTAGTTATGTTCACTATGTTTGTAATCTTCCGTACACGAATCTGATAAAATATCTTATCGTTGAATCAGACATTTTATTGGATTCGTGCACTGCAGTCTGCTTGAATATAGTGAACGAAAACAGTGGAGTTCTTTTTAGACGGAAGTATTTCACGTGAATCATGATTCACAAACATGGTCACAATCGTTTCGTATTGGGGTCAAATCGTATGCAGTGAAGCTGGCCCTCTAGCATATAATTTATAGTCAATCTCCTGAGCGAAATCACCACAGCAGAATTTCCACCATGACCAATCCAGCTTCCTTCACTGCCCAGTTTTCTGAAACCACAAGTGCAACAGAGAGCTCAGGCCATGCCATAGACAATACGCCTAGTTGGCACGACCTGAACCGACTTTACATACACGTGTCTTATCTAATCGACGATGTTGGTCATCGTATTATAGTTGGCTTAGGATGTGGTGGAAATTGCATGTTAACTTTAATCCTGATTCGTCTTCCATCATCCACGTACAGTGTTTTCTTCAAGGTTCTGGCTGTGTCAGATCAGTTGGTGTTGATACTAGGTCCCTTTGGAGGCTTACTCCACAGAGAT
Organism: Phymorhynchus buccinoides; assembly: GCA_017654935.2. Taxonomy (NCBI): domain Eukaryota; kingdom Metazoa; phylum Mollusca; class Gastropoda; order Neogastropoda; family Raphitomidae; genus Phymorhynchus; species Phymorhynchus buccinoides. The sequence continues at coordinate 14,935 of JAGGCT020000397.1, forward strand.
TTAGATGTTCAGGAGTTACGAGATGGCAGCTCTTGGCAGTGTAGGCTTGCCATGCTTGTAGTTCAAACAGTGTCAGCTCTGTCATCATGGATGCTGGTGTCACTCTCCATGCTCAGAGCTGCTTCTGTGCTGTGGCCACTTCGTGTCAGTGCCGTGTGGACTAAGAGGAAATCAAGAACTGCTGCTGTTATAGTGATCGCCACTCTCACTGCGATCAACTGTCACGTCGTTGAAAATTATCGTATCGAAGAAAACAAGTGCGAGATGTTTGGACCAGCGATTCCCTTGAAATGGATTCGTGAATTTCACACTCGCTTGCTTCCTGCCATGTTACTGGCTGTCAGCAACGGAGTTCTGTTCTGGACGTTGGTCGGTTCTGA
>JAGGCT020000398.1:0-2500 GCA_017654935.2 Phymorhynchus buccinoides
ATGACGGCTGTAAACTGTCCAAGTTTCACAGGCTTATAGCAGAGAAGGCAACACGACAGCTCGATAGACTTTAAGCTTGGTCTGCAGGCTGATTCCTCTTCTCTCCTTGTCTCGCAGTCTGCCAAAAGCTGCGCTTACCCTCGCAATCCTGAAAGCAACTTCTTCATCATTTTTTGCAGATCTGGAGAGTGTGCTGCCAAGGAAGACAATGTATCTGCCACTGCTAGCCTCTGACCATATACGTAGATGTCTGGCTGTGTGTAGGGGATTGAGGGAACTCGTTGATGCATGACTTCAGTCTTCTTGGCACTGATTGTAAGGCCGAAGTCGTCACAGGCTTTGGAGAAAAGGTCCATGCTTTCCTGTATGTCAGACTGTGTAGAGGCATTCAATGCGCAGTCGTCATCAAATAGGAGGTCACGGGCTATATCTTCCTGGACTTTCGTTTTGGCCTGGAGTTTCTTCCAGTTGAAGAGCTTCCCATCGGCCTGATATCTGAACCGACTCCAATGTCCCCATCTCGAAAAGCCTCAGTCAGCATGGCCGAGAACTTCATGCTGAAGAGGGTGGGTGCCGACGCCGTTTGTCACATGGCTATCTAATGCTATTTAGCCAACGACATAACAACAACCTATCACACACAAATATGTTTGAGCTTTCCAAAGATTAATACACGACAGCGCAGTATGCAGTCGAAAATAACACATCGTGTTATCTTTAATCAGATCGCAGGAAACAATTAATAATCATATATATCTCACAATTGAAAATCTATAAATGCGTTAGTAAATAAAAGAGTGTGATCAGAATCTAAAGCATGTGCATGTGCGTGTGTGTGTCCATCATTCTGTCTACCAATGTTGTGTAAAATATGTATTTGTAATTTGTTTCATTATTTCCCTGTGTTTCACATCTAATTTGTCACACACACACACACACACACACACACACACACACACACACACACACACACACACACACACACACACACACACACACACACACACACACACACACACACACACGTACACAGACAAGAGAAAAGTGACGCATTTACCCCAATGTCCTCTATAAGTGTCTCTCTATCATTGCACAAAGGGATGTTGTTAAAGACACACACACAAAGGGATGTTGTTAAACACACATTAAGTCACTTCATTTGCTTATACAATGTTCCCATTTTTTTCTGGGTACTTCAAACACACACCCACACACACGTTATTACCCCCATTGGTAATGATGGAGGCAAAGGAGAGAGGCTGGGAACATTAAAATGAGGTTGTTTCGTTTTGCAATTTGGTCCGTTCTGCTGCAGCGTTGGTATGGGAGTCAAACGTCTCCTGCCATTTACACAGCTATAAGAGGGAAAACCCGTGAAACCCGTGATTTTGACACGTGACCTGGTGGGTCTTTAATGTGGATACATTGGATACTTAGTGGAGGTTCCGTTATAGAAAGTGGATCACAGCTGTTCCGTCGCACGCAAAGTCAAGCTGTTTAGCTAAAATGACTGCATCTAGAAATCTTTGATTAAAAAAAACTGCACCAAGCATGCCTTTATAAAGAAAAACATTTTGGCTGTGTGTTCTTCATAGTATTTTAACATATTTCTTCCATCAGATTTATGGTAAAACGTATTTTTGTTGATCAGTATCATACAACGTATTTAGTAAAATAATGTTCTTTGAATAATACACTTAGTATCGCAAACACAAATAAAATTGCCCATGAGTGAAAATCTAGCAATGCTAAATGAATGTAACTACTTCTATCACATACTACAACATATTCTTGACTGTTATTTCTGTAAAGTTACTTATGGTAAACTACATTTCGCTGAAGAAAACGTCTAAACTTATAGATGGACTAAATGCTCCCGGAACAGCTGTAGGCTACATTTTAAAACTGGTATACCATTATTTTTGCGATTCCATTTTCTGGTGTTCAACACTGAAGACTACAGGGGGTGAAAGCGGACATCACCACATTCAGCAAGTTAAACAAGTTCACATTTTGGGAGGTTTGTTCCGATGCGAAGTCTGGTTATGACTTTGATGACTAGGAAGTGAAATACTGTGAACTGTAGTTCACATTATGTAAGAAATATAGTTGGTAGGCATATAATAATAATAATAATAATAATAATAATAATAATAATAATATAATAATAATATAAGAAATAGAGTCAGTATGTAAGAATACATATATATAAGAAATAATAATAATAATAATAATAATAATAATAATAATAATAATAATAATAATAATAATAATAATAATAATAATAATAACAATAATAATAACAATCAATAATAACAAAAACAATATCATACATAATAATAATAATAATAATAATAATAATAATAATAATAATAATAATCAATAACAAGAAATAATAAGTCACAAACTCAACAATAATAATAATAATAATAATAATAATAATAATAATAATAATAATAATAATAATAGTACATTTACATAGCATATGTATTGGCCATGT
>JAGGCT020000398.1:5000-15214 GCA_017654935.2 Phymorhynchus buccinoides
ATAGCTTACGACACATTACAGTAACACCCCAATCGTATTACTAATTCTAAAGGGCCTGCTACACACGTACGATTCGGATCTGAATGCGATGCGATTTTGACGATGGGAGTCATGATTCACGTGACATTCATGCATTGGGTCTACTTGAGTATAGTGAGCGAAAATGGCAGAATTATTTATAGACGGAAGTATTTCACGGGACTCAGGTCTCACGTGACCCAATCGCATCGCATTCCCATATGGTTTTACGCGTGTGTGGTGCCGGCTTAACAGCAGAGAAACGATGCTGTATCCCCTTACCTTCCTTACACAGGTTTGCACCTGGTGGCCCCGTATATCCTGGGTCACACCCTTCAGAGCAGGATCCATTTACAGGGTCACAGGACTGACCTCCTCTGCACTGACCACACGTCTCTGAACAGTTCTCACCATAGTGCTTGTCCTGGCAGTCTGTGGATATACACAGTAACACGTGTATTTTATTAAAATCATCAAAGAAACAACATGTGTCTGGTTTCGATATAATGTATCTGAGTCTTCAGTAGGAAATGCATATCTACACATACAACAACTAATGTGAAACTTCACAACGACCGAGTACAATGGAAATTGTCTTTTACACGAAGATCAATCACAAATTAACATCGTGTCTTGTATACAAAACAAAACCAAAGCACTGATTAATTGATAGTGGTTTGACAATGAATGCTGGTCTTTGTATTTAAACATGCTCAAATGATTTGTATATTATTAGAACAGCACAATAAGTAAGATCAATAATGTAGTTTGTACAATATCAAACAAAAACAGAATCCAAGCAACGATTTTTAACCTACCTGTATCACACAAAGGAGGCTGTTTTCCAATAACACAAACTGACCTACCTGTATCACACAAAGGAGGCTGTTTTCCAATGACACAAACAAACTGACCTACCTGTAGCACACAAAGGAGGCTGTTTTCCAATGACACAAACTGGACAGTGACCTACCTGTAGCACACAAAGGAGGCTGTTTTCCAATGGTACAAACTGGACAGTGACCTACCTGTAGCACACAAAGGAGGCTGTTTTCCAATGACACAACTGGACTGACCTACCTGTAGCACACAAAGGAGGCTGTTTTCCAATGGTACAAACTGACCTACCTGTAGCACACAAAGGAGGCTGTTTTCCAATGGTACAAACTGACCTACCTGTAGCACACAAAGGAGGCTGTTTTCCAATGGTACAAACTGGACAGTGACCTACCTGTAGCACACAAAGGAGGCTGTTTTCCAATGGTACAAACTGACCTACCTGTAGCACACAAAGGAGGCTGTTTTCCAATGGTACAAACTGGACAGTGACCTACCTGTAGCACACAAAGGAGGCTGTTTTCCAATGGTACAAACTGGACAGTGACCTACCTGTAGCACACAAAGGAGGCTGTTTTCCAATGGTACACACTGGACACTGACCTACCTGTAGCACACAAAGGAGGCTGTTTTCCAATGGTACAAACTGGACAGTGACCTACCTGTAGCACACAAAGGAGGCTGTTTTCCAATGGCACAAACTGGACAGTGACCTACCTGTAGCACACAAAGGAGGCTGTTTTCCAATGACACAACTGGACAGTGACCTACCTGTAGCACACAAAGGAGGCTGTTTTCCAATGACACAAACTGGACAGTGACCTACCTGTAGCACACAAAGGAGGCTGTTTTCCAATGACACAAACTGGACAGTGACCTACCTGTAGCACACAAAGGAGGCTGTTTTCCAATGGTACAAACTGGACAGTGACCTACCTGTAGCACACAAAGGAGGCTGTTTTCCAATGGTACAAACTGACCTACCTGTAGCACACAAAGGAGGCTGTTTTCCAATGACACAAACTGACCTACCTGTAGCACACAAAGGAGGCTGTTTTCCAATGACACAAACTGGACAGTGACCTACCTGTAGCACACAAAGGAGGCTGTTTTCCAATGGCACAAACTGACCTACCTGTAGCACACAAAGGAGGCTGTTTTCCAATGGTACAAACTGGACAGTGACCTACCTGTAGCACACAAAGGAGGCTGTTTTCCAATGACACAAACTGGACAGTGACCTACCTGTAGCACACAAAGGAGGCTGTTTTCCAATGACACAAACTGGACAGTGACCTACCTGTAGCACACAAAGGAGGCTGTTTTCCAATGACACAAACTGGACAGTGACCTACCTGTATCACACAAAGAGGCTGTTTTCCAATGGCACAAACTGACCTACCTGTAGCACACAAAGAGGCTGTTTTCCAATGACACAAACTGCACAGTGATCTACCTGTAGCACACAAAGAGGCTGTTTTCCAATGGTACAAACTGGACAGTGACCTACCTGTATCACACAAAGGAGGCTGTTTTCCAATGGCACAAACTGGACAGTGACCTGTGGACTTGTTGCAGATGACGTCACCCAAACATCTTCCACACTCTATGGTGCAGTTGTCTCCGTGATAGCCATCACGGCAGGCTGCAGAGAGAAAGGTTTATCAGTACATACTTTATAATGTCAATAAGTATCAGAATGTCTGAAAATGTAGATGTTCAACTGTTTGAAAGGCAAAACCTCCAAACATGAATATACATTGCAACTATATAAATCATAACACCTAATTTTGTTTCAATGAGTAATTAATAATTGGTCAGTGTAGGTATTCGCTGCAGCTGGGTTTGTTTTAACTTATAGTGGTTTTTTTCTTGTAGACAACTTGGAACAGGGAATATCCAATTACCCCACCCACCCCCCGTCCTATGTGCGCACACTCACACAAATTTTGCATACCCACACCCAGGCACTCACTCCCACGTAAGCAAGCACATACGCACATTCAACTTCAAAGAACTTTATTGTCTCAAGACTGAGAAATTAAATTGTGGCAACGCCTGCGATTCATCACATGAAAACACAACATTTATGAGATCTGGAAAGCATGCAAAACCATAAAAGAAAATAGTATGCAGAATCAAACACAGTAAATCGATCAAATCATTTCCAGACATTCTAAGATACAAACACTACATACAACATGCGCGATATCAACATAGTTCCCACATATGCTAAGATAACAGTACAGAAAAACATTCAAATATAAAAACTAGCCGGCAGTCTCCTACCCCCCACATTAAGATAATAGATAATACAAGATTAAATATAAACATTATACATACATTAAGATATACAGATTAAATATAATCAAGCACGCATGCCTACACACAGACAGAGGCACACACACAGACAGAGGCACACACACATACAGGGGCACACACACAGAGGCACACACACACACACACACACACACACACACACACACACACACACACACACACACACACACACACACACACACACACACACACACACACACACACACACACACACACACACAAGCACACTCTCTCTCTCTCTCTCTCTCTCTCTCTCTCTCTCTCTCTCTCTCTCTCTCTCTCTCTCTCTCTCTCTCTCTCTCTCTCTCTCTCTCTCTCTCTCTGAGTTCAAATGGTATTATCAACCAAGATGCAACCAGTTCGGTCACTTCGATCATCATACTTACGTGTGACACACAAAGGCTGGTACCATCCTGGTTCACAGAGTGGACAGTGTCCAGTGACTTTGTTACAAGTACCCCCCTTACAGTGACCACAGGTGTTGACGCAGGCCGGACCCCAGTTACCTTCATCACACTCTGAAACCAGCAGTGTCATTGGAAGATAATTTCTACTCAACTTTTTATAACACAAAGCATCACATCACAAAATGTACGCTCATGACACAGACTACTGAATCCTCTGGGCCATCCTCATTCCTTGTTTAAAACTCTATGCATAGTCATGGTGTTTTACATTTTGGCTCACCGTTTGTTTTGGCTTACGTTAAATTAATGGATTGCATTCTTACATGCCGCGCAATAAAACTCTACATATGATATCCTAACTTACTTGCATAGTAGACTTAGGGGCTGTGCACATTAGATCCGGAATACACAAGTTCCGTACGGAAACTCCATTCGCTTATATAATAAATAAGCGGATGGAATTGCGGATGAGTTTCCGCGTCCGCTTATTTCGTGTATTAGCGAATGGAGTTTCCGTACGGAACTTGCAGATTGCGGATCTGATGTGCACAGACCCTTAAATGTAAAAGACAAATCTACACATTGTTGGCCTTTATTAACCCTTTCACCGCCAGCCATTTTCAGCCACAAAATACCATTAAACTTAACTGTGTACCTAAAGACAAACTTACTTTATCTGCAATATTGCTGATTCCTCTGTGACATATAATTATAACATTAGGCCTATCCTTACCTCCCAAAATTAAGAAAATAGGGTCTTTGGATAACAGGCCCTGATTTGATGCCTTTTAGTGATATGGGTGTTAAACCATTGTGGTGCTAAAATGCAACGTTGGCGGTGAAAGGGTTAACTCAGACAAAGGTTTATCATTTCTTTTCGTAGGAAAAAATAGTCTCCCCTTATCTTATACATAATTCCTGTGATAATTATCCATGCTATGTTTGGTGGCAAAATTACTCGAAGTTGCAGTGGTCCACTTCGCTTTAACCACATTGTTTTTTATAATCTTAGCAAGCATTTTGTTTGATCGATTTACATTGTTTCATATGAAGTTTCCTTCGTCTCCTGTTGGATAAAAAAAGGTCTACCTATGCGTGATGTCATAGAACCGAGAGACGTGCATGCTTTTCGTTTATTTCGTGTTTTTGTTTTCAAACTACCATCATTATTGGAACCTTCCAGAAACCATCAGACTTAAACACGTGTGTCATTGTCTATTCAGACGAATAAGAAAAATAAATAAATGAATGATTCAAAAGCAGAAGTGTGTCATCATTACCGTCTTTACAGAAGGTTGTAGTCTTCCATCCTTCTGCACATCCCCCAGCACACATCCCTGTCTACTGTTTTCTCCACATGTGTGTGTCGTTACTATCAATGGCCACATTCTTCTGCGCAGTTGTCGCCATACCATCCCGCATCACAAACTGTACGAAATATAGTAGATAGCTTTCCATATTTTTTTTAAAATTGAGAATAATGGACCCATTATGCCATTCTATGATCACTTATTGTGACTACTATATGACACATTTCTCCTTAAATCGTTCTCTTTCCCACCACTTTCAGAGTGCCTTTTTTTCGAGGTAAAATAAAAATAAAAACAAAGCGAACTTATTTTCAGCTACGCTCCAAATGTGATTCAGTTTTGTTACATTTGGTAGATATAATATACATTAAGAAATCTTGATTTAGTCTATGGTCAAAGAAAATATTAGATAGCACTTTCAATTGATTAGGCTCTAAAATAATTTATTTTACTTTATCCAGCGTTAGAAGAAGAATTAAAAAATAGAATTCTGATTCCTGCAGTGTGTTAAGATCTCTTCATTCCTGCAGTGTGTTAAGATCTACTATACAGATGTTTTCTCCATTCATGCAGTGTGTTAAGATTACTATCACCAGTTCTACTGTTTTCTCCATTCATGCAGTGTGTAAGATCTACTATCACCAAAGATTTCTACTATCACCAGTTCTACTGTTTTCTCCATTCATGCAGTGTGTTGAGATCTACTATCACCAGTTATACTGTTTACTCCATTAATGCAGTGTGTTAAGATCTACTATCACCAGTTATACTGTTTTCTCCATTCATGCAGTGTGTTAAGATCTACTATCACCAGTTCTACTGTTTTCTCCATTCATGCAGTGTGTTAAGATCTACTATCACCAGTTCTACTGTTTTCTCCATTCATGCAGTGTGTTAAGATCTACTATCACCAGTTCTACTGTTTTCTCCATTCATGCAGTGTGTTAAGATCTACTATCACAGTTCTAGTTCTCCACATGCAGTGTGTTAAGATCTACTATCACCAGTTTACTGTTTTCCATTCATGCAGTGTGTTAAGATCTACTATCACCAGTTCTACTGTTTTCTCCATTCATGCAGTGTGTTAAGATCTACTATCACCAGTTCTACTGTTTTCTCCATTCATGCAGTGTGTTAAGATCTACTATCACCCTACTGTTTTCTCCATTATGCAGTGTGTTAAGATCTACTATCACCCACTGTTTTTCCATTCATGCAGTGTGTTAAGATCTACTATCACCAGTTCTACTGTTTTCTCCATTCATGCAGTGTGTTAAGATATACTATCACCAGTTATACTGTTTTCTTCATTCATGCAGTTCTGTTTTCTCCATTCCTGCAGTGTGTTAAGATATACTATCACCAGTTATACTGTTTTCCATTTGCAGTGTGTTTCTACTGCAGTTTACTGTTTTCTCCATTCATGCAGTGTGTTAAGATCTACTATCACCAGTTATACTGTCTATCACCACTGTTTTCTCCATTCATGCAGTGTGTTAAGATCTACTATCACCAGTTCTACTGTTTTCTCCATTCATGCAGTGTGTTAAGATCTACTATCACCAGTTCTACTGTTTTCTCCATTCACGCAGTGTGCACACTGTACCTTGGTCACAGCGGTCACCCTGTTTACCAGCTGGACAGGCTGGACATTTGCCATCTGTCGGATCACAATCTGTGTCTGATCTGCATGTCCATGTGCATGGGTTGCACCATTGGTTACCTTCTGGCTTGTAAGCATCGGCAACGCAGTCTGAAATATCAAGCACAACTAAAATTGAAAATTCATACCAAAATGCAACAAGTCAAATTATTAAAGATTGCTGGGTGTTTTATTCATGTATTTATTTATTTATTCATTATTTATTTATTTATATTATGTATTTATGTATTTATTTATTTATTTATTTATGTATTTATGTATTATTTATTTATTTATTTAATTATTCATTTATTTATTTATTACTGTTTTTGTCTTTAAAGATACACTGACCCACCACGATTAAGTCCCTTGTTTTTTTCTGGGTAGCTGTGACCCATATACAAATGCCCCCAACTTCAAATTGAGGCTGCTCTTTAAAATGATGTTTCGTTTTGAATTTGGGGGCATTTGTATGGGAGTCAAGCCTGGTCAAAACAAGATTTATTACCAGCTATAAGAGGGAAAACACGTGAAACCCGTGATTTTGACACGTGATCTGGTGGATCTTTAAAGAAGATACATCGTATCGTATCTCTTTGCAGCTTATGAGTGAATTGACTTGATGTCGAAATCACACTACTGTGTTACGTTGGATTCTGTTGATGCGTTTACGGCAGGTTTATCATCAGTCTCATTTCTTTGTGGCACCTACATAACGCTTAGGGATAATAGTGAAAAAGACGAATCTAGTTTAAAAACAAAAACAAAATCAGTCTAACCGTATTTTGTATTATAATAACCAACACAACTGGCAATAAGTACACCATATAGCTCAAATATAAGCATGACCATTTCCAAGAAGCTCTTCGCTCCAAATTCAACTTAGAAGGAGATGGAGGAACAAAGCGAATGAATGTTAAAGACCCACCAGGTCACGTGTCAAAATCACGGGTTTCGCGTGTTTTCCCTCTTATAGCTGGTAAGAAATCTTGTTTTGACCAGGTTTTGACTCCCATACAAATGTCCCCAAATTGAAAACGAAACATTTTAAAGAACAGCCTCAATTTGAAGTTGGGGACATTTGTATGTGGGTCATGGCTACCCAGAAAAAAGCAAGGGACTTAATCGTGGTGCGTCAGTGTGTCTTTAAAGGCGTATCTAAAATTACAATTATATTCTGTGAGTCCAATTTGCAGCATGGAGGAAGAGGGGGGGGGGGGGGGGGGGGGGGGGGGGGGGGGGGGGCATTTTTGTTCGAATGAATTCTGCATTATGACGATATGGAAAAATATATATCAACAAACGTTTTTTTGAGGAGCAGAACTGTACAATAACAACAGTAATATTACATTTTATTTTTATTATTGTTATGTTTTATATACCCTTTACGCAAACACATATATCTAGGACTGAAACCCGTTACCGTGCAATGTAGGCCTATTAAAATGCATGATTCCATCAAAAAGGCCTCAAAGCTTGAGACATTACAAAATAACCTGTACAAAGTGGATCCTGCAGGTTGCTGTTCAGTGAACATTCAGAACAGATCCCTGAGTTCTGATGACATCGCCGACAGTTCATTGTTGGACACGACGTGGCACACTGGTCTCCATAGTAACCATCTATACAGCCTATAAAAGACAAAAAATAAATGACTGGTTTGCATTTGGAAATCATGTTCGAAAAATTACCATTAACATTAGGCATAGTGAAATACACTCTTTTACGGGAAATAATTATCATAAATGCAGGTTTTCTTTGCACAATGTCACACACTAATGCATTTTTGAGGACATGCACATATGTACGCACACACACATATACACATGCCTATAATTATAGACAGTGAGACAACACTGACATACAGAGAGAGAGAGAGAGAGAGAGAGAGAGAGAGAGAGAGAGAGAGAGGAGACAGACGCACAGAAAGACTGACTGACTAACTGGGGAGGGGGCAATGATTACACCTTTTTCATTCTCATTTTGCAGCATTATAAATTGACGTGCTAATCGTGCTTTTGCAGAAATCTCCTCTCTCTCTCTCTCTCTCTCTCTCTCTCTCTCTCTCTCTCTCTCTCTCTCTTCCCCCTCCCCTTCTTTAATTACTTTATGTAGTTTTATTTTTTATCTTTTAAAAAAAATACTTTTTAAACAGAATATTGCTGAGTAGTGTTTCGGTTGATTTGTGGGAGGAGCATGTGATGTTGTTTTTTACATTCATTCCTTACCAAGCGATTCGTTGGAATTAAAGTCTGCGGCATTGTGTTTACTCTTTATCGTTTATATATATATATATATATATATATACAACAAGACACCAATGAACATCTTTTCATACACAAGAAACAATTATTACTGACTGATCTGTACATGTGCCTGAGGAATCCGAGCACCTTTGTGATTCACAATTAGAACTGCACAACTCACACGTGCCAGAGCTCGTTTTGTAGAATATGTCCTTACACTCTAGCTCTGTAAAAGGGAACAAAAACACAGCTAACTGGAGTGTGAAAGCATAGATCAAGCAGCCACGATGCAGCATTTTCGGCTCCATTGACCTAGGACTTTCACCAATGACCTTCATGTTCAAACTTGGCCTATGTATCTTAAGCACGTATCCGCATGCAAAAGATCAGCATCCGACATGCATCCGTGCACAAGCCACCCAGGTAACATAGGAACAGACAAACACAACTGAAAACATTAAGCAGTTTTGGCTGCGCGACTGCTTAATCATTAATCATTGAGGCTAGAAGTGTATTTTTAGATTAGGGCCTACATTAGTGTAATAACACCTTTTTGCCAATTACTCATGTTGATTTTATTATTTAATACGTATCTTCAAGTTGAGCACTATAAACAATGTATTCAAGTCTATAACTTATATGCAAGTGAGAGAGAGAGAGAGAGAGAGAGAGAGAGAGAGAGAGAGAGAGAGAGAGAGAGAGAGAGAGAGAGAGAGAGAGAGAGAGGGAGAGAGAGAGAGAGAGAGAGAGAGAGAGGAGAGAGAGAGAGAGAGAGAGAGAGAGAGAGAGAGAGAGAGAGAGAGAGAGAGAGAGAGAGAGAGAGAGAGAGAGAGAGAGAGAGAGAGAGAGAGAGAGAGAGAGAGAGAGAGAGAGAGAGAGAGAGAGAGAGAGAGAGAGATACGAATGAATGTTTTATTGAGGGTAAAAAGGATAAGCTACAATAGCTTCTTTGCACCTGGTACTCTCTCTCACACACTCACACCATGCATCAGGCAATGAGCAATTGACATAAAAACAATCAAGTCAAGAAAATGAAACACAAATTGGCACATGAAATAATTGACAGAGAATCAAATTGGGACATTAAACAGAGAGGAGAGAGAGAGAGAGAGAGAGAGAGAGAGAGAGAGAGAGAGAGAGAGAGAGAGAGAGAGAGAGAGAGAGAGAGAGAGAGAGAGAGAGAGAGAGAGAGAGAGAGAGAGAGAGAGAGAGAGAGAGAGAGAGAGAGAGAGAATACGAATACGAATTGTTTAATCAGATTTTAGGCCTAAGCCCCTATCTGATGGGGGCAATTACATCGTAAATATACAAAATTGACACATCCTCACCTACACAAAAAGAAAACTAAGGCATGGAATAAAGATAACAAACAAAGAAATATGCATAACATGCATGTTAATTAATCTACAAACAA
>JAGGCT020000039.1:0-27067 GCA_017654935.2 Phymorhynchus buccinoides
ACACACCTTCTCTCTCTTCTCCTCTCGATTTTGATACGCTTCCACAACATGGATATGACAAGTAAAAACTGTCTAAACCGAGGGGAAGCCATTTTACAGCGTTCTCAAACACTATACTTATAAAATCAGCTTCCATACAAGTTCAGACTACAAAACACTAAACATTCTTCCATTCCAATTCAGATGTCAATGTAAAAAGCAGCTTTCTTTATAAGATAGTAAAACGACTCGCTCCAAATTACGAAAATTTAAAATAGAATACAACTTGCCCGTCCGAGAAGATCTTTTTCTGACTCTTGATATACTCGGGCGGTAAAAATGGAACGAAATTCCGGGGACTATAGTTAAAACACAAAAAGTACCTTGCGCATCATTCAAAAGCTGTTATCATGACTATTTATTCACACAATTTGTAATAGTTGTTTCTGTTTTAACAGTATGTCATTAACAGTGTGTGATTGCCTCCACATGTCCTCTCTCTCTCTCTCTCTCTGATAATATGTCGCCACGCACCCGAATGACCTTGAAATGCAAGAAAAAGTTTTTTTTTCTTACTCAGGGCACCACGTTTGGAATTCACTTCTTCAGTTGTACAAGCAAGTTATTCGTATCAAATCAAATATAACAGCGTGGACCATCTCCTCAACTCCATCCAATAAAACTGTATATCACTCAATGCCTACCACACAAGAACAAGCTTTGGTAGGTTTAGACTGTTGTGTAACTTCTGTTTTTTCTGATTTTTCTAAAACATTGGATTGATGTTAAGCTGCTATAGAGTAATTGTTCATTTTTCTGATTATTTTGATTATTTCATTGACATTAAAATACTTGTGTTAGATATTAGACATGGTGACAGTAGTAGTAGTAGAGTAGTAGTCAGTGATAGTCGTAGTAGTATGTAGTAGTAGTAGTAGTAGTAGTAACGCGTGGGGGTTGGTGTTGTGGCGATGGTTGGTAGTAGCAGTAATATAGTAGGAGTGATTGATAGTAGTAGATGTAAATTAGGGTGGAAATATTGTTGTGTTCTAGTGTTGTTTTTCTTAAAATAATGTCTTATGTTTGTATTGATCGTTTTGTTTTTTCATGTGTTTGCTTGTTATTATTATTCTGTTATTGCTTGCCTACCATGTCACTGTTGTATTTCTGTACTGTGTGTTGTTTCTGATGATGTTCTATTGTCAATATTCGTTTATGTATTATGATATGTTAGTAGTAGTTAGTAGTAGAGTAGTAGTGAGTAGTAGTAGTAGTAGTAGTAGTAGTAGTAGTAGGATAGTAGTAGTGTTATGGCGATGGTGGGGTAATAGATTAGTAGGAGAGGTAACGGTAGTAGAAGTAATTTGTGGTGGGAAAGTAGTGGTTTTGTCCTTTTTTTCTGTTTGGTTTATTTTGAGTCGGTTGGTTTTCTGTTTCTTTTTCTTATTACTGATGTTGATGCTCTGCGCGAACCATGTCACTGTACTGCATTCGGCTACTGTTTGCTGTTTCTGTTGACGATTTGTCTGTGTCTCAAGATTGGTTATAATGAGTGTAGGAATGTTCGCTATGCTTAGATCAAGGACAGAAGGACGACTAGGCCCAGCCTAAATTCTTATACTTGTAAAATAAAGTGTCTGAAGTCTGAAGTCTCTATCAATATAGTGGTGTTTTGTGTGTGCGTGTGGTGTGCGTGCGTGCAATGGTTAGACGCACGTTATGAAGTGTTATGATTCATGTTACAGTGTTCTTGTTCACCTCTGATTAAATGTTATATCTGACTGTAGAGAGTATTTGTAGTATTGTGACTATTTGCAATTACGGTTTTATTATTACTCATATATTAAGTAGTATTATGGGGGGTTACAATTAGTCGTCTTTGCTGTCGTGTTTAATGATGATGGTATAATATGGCTGTTTGTTGTATATTCATTTTTGTAATGTTGCTTGTTTGTTATGTATTGTTTGAATAATGATGAAAGAGATTGTTGCTATGCTATATTCAGTTTCATCCTCATTAAACATTCAAGTTCCTCTCTCTCTCTGCGTTTGTTTTTTGTAGTGAATAAAAAAAATTTAGATATATTCCTTTGTTTATGAGCGAAACGCCTTTAGAAAACAGTATAAAATTTAAAAATGATAGTAAATAAAAAAGTTAGTATTGCGAAAAGTTGGCAAATGATTTGCTTCTTAAAGCAGGCAGCAATATAGAAAGAGAGGCACACGCCTTCTCTTGGGTTGAAATACTCTGACGTCCAGCACCTCTGCCAGGAGATCGCCAATTTAATTTCTAGGAAACCAGAGCAAAGTGATGATGCAATCTTTGTAAAGGGTGTTTTTACATGCGTGATCCCTGAGGGTTTCTAACCACCAAAAAACTCATCCGTCAGGGTGCCCTTTCAACCCTTGCACGCCAGCCATATTCCAGCCAAAACATTCTAATACCAGTGACCTGGGTAGATAACAAAAATCCATCTGCAGTATTGGGGATTCTTCTGGACCTGTATAAATAAGGTCCCACTTACTCCCAAAAATAGGCAATAGGGGCTTTGGATAACAGACCCCAATTTTGATTCCTAATTTTAAGCAATAGGTGTTGAATCACTGTGGTGCTGAAAATGCGAATTGGGCGGTGAAAAGGGTTAAAGAAATTTCAGCCCAGCTTTCCAGTAAGAGGCAAGCGCCTCCTCTGCCATGCTGCCGTGATAGATCCAAAGTCAAAAGCCAGTGACGAGTCATTATTATTACATTTCATTTTCGCCAAGTAACTAATGTAACTTCATCAATCCAAAACTGTAACCGTTTGTTCTTAAGTTATAAGTGTGTTGTAAGCATGTCATCACTGTTTTAATAATAATAAATAATTAATGATTAGTAATTCTGTTATAGCGCCTTTCTAGTAATTTTTTTAACACTTTTGTGGAAGTCTGAAAAGGCTAGGTGAAACGATGTTAGTGCAGTGGAGCCACCAATGAAGAGTGGCAGATTTCTTAGATCACAACAACATATCAAGTCAGTCAACCAATCAACAGTGAATCAGACACCAAGTCAGCCATCTATCTTTTATTGTCATTAGAATTTAGATGTACTAGTTTTGACATTAGTTTTTTCACACGAAGCAATGCAAAAGAAACACACACACACACACAAACCAACTAAAACCCCAGACAGTAAACAAAAGAGGAAAATTAAAAAAGAAAATTCAAGGGAATTGTAACAGGCAATACATAGACTCAAATATCTACACACACACACACACACACACACACACACACACACACCTATCTCATGACGTGAATAAAGGATTTGGAATTAAAAAATCAGTCATCTAAAACACACAATCAAATTAACTTTCACATGTTTGAAACCAGACTAGATTAAAACAAAAAAGAAAGAAAAAAAAACACACCACCATCAGCAGCAGGAGAACCACAACCTGTCATGTACTGACACAGAAAAACTGGAAAAAACAACAAACACAAAAAACAACAACGAAATAAACACCACACCATAAAAAACAAGACGAGAACCAGCCATGCATTGACTAACTACTACGGACCAGCAAAAATCAGTGTTCATTCTCACCCACAGATATAAAGAAAAGGAAATAAAGTAAATAACCAACAAACCATAAACAAACACGACGAGAACCCCCGTCATGTCATACGATATGGTGGTACCCACCGGCCATGTCCGTCATATCCGGCCCAAGGAGCGACATATTCATGCGTGAGACCGCCATCTTATGTCAGTAACTTTTTTGAAAAACAAGCCAATCCGATGCTGCGTATTTGGCCTGTATTCCAATTCGACAAACTTATCTAAAACTGTATTTATAACATCTGGATGTCTTTACACATTTAGATAACATTTCACTTTGTTTACACCAAATAAGGGACTGAGATGGCGACACTTACGTGGAAGGGTCGAGATGCACACGCAGGGGGGGGGGGGAGCCAGACTCTACGACCAGTAAAAATCAGAGAACGCGGCGCCACCCAATTTAAAAAAAAAAATGTTACATGCAATTTTTGTGATGATAAGAAGGGAGGTAAATTACTGACCAAAGACACTTTGTCTTGCCACATGGGTTTAACGTGGGCTAAACGTGGGTTTAACGAGAGACCCCACAAAATATACCCAAGTCCCATCTTCAAATCTCGAGGCCTATTGGTGCGATGATCCTGACTGAATTGGAAGATAGAAGTAGCACTGAAAATGCAACATAGCATCCAGGGACAGGCACTCAGGCCCGAGCCTCGACCATTGTGCTTTAAAAGCAACAACAAACAAGTCTGCAACGGAGAGGCGTGGCGCAAGTCCCTCACAGCATCGCCGAGCTACTCGAAATGGAATGTGTGGCTGTACACATAAGTAAGAATGCATAAAAACAGCACGTAATGTACAGAAAAACGCATCAAAACAAGCACGTAACGTGAATAGTTTTTTCTATATCGCCTTGGGGTTCGGACGTGATTGAGCGCACTCGATCTGCGCATAAGCGCACACAGCAAAATTCATGGACAACTGTGTATGAGGGACCATCATCAAGAAAGTTGTGAAAAAAAACACACGTCTGCATGAAATACATGCAAAACTTCGCGGAGATATTAGCGATTTGTGATTTTGGGGTTTTAGAACCCCGTAACGTGGCGCGACCTTGACCTAATGTCCAAACTAAAACCTCAGTGAATAGCTTGCATCTGGCAAAACTAGTATACTCAAATGTGATGATGATAGACTGAATAGTTTTGAGAAAAAACGTGACGAATATACGGAGGGACGGACGGGACGCAGGCACGCCGGGCGCACACCACAATGTGTTTAACAAACCATCTCACTAAAAGGCATCAAAACAGGACCTGGGTCCTCATCAGCCGCGCGTCTGGCCCTCAGTCACGGTGATTGGTCGACGAAGGTTTTGAAACGCAATCGGGGTGGGGTATCCACTCCCATTTTGCGAACGTTGTCACACAGCAGCCCTTCCTCCAGTGGTACCAGCGCAAGGAGGGGTGATAAGCATGATGCTCTAGCCCAGTAGCGTCGCCGATGAGAGAGCGTTTCTGCGACGATGGGCAGTAGTTGTTGACGTTCGGCCGTACTGTTCATGAAGTCACCAAATTCCCTTTTTTTTTTTTTCTTATACCTATCGCGGTAGTTCTTGACGATGGGTTTGTAACTCCTCGGAAACTCGTTCCTTTTTGTCATCGGCGGACGCTTGATGTCGCATTCACAAACCGAAGAGCGTTCCCCTTTTTAACGGCTTTCGATGATCCCGACGATGGGTGGTTAACGTCCCGACCGTTCGGGTTGCTGAAGGGCGAATTTCACCCTTTGACAGCGTCCTTCAAAAAAACGCGAACATGGGGACCTCGGCGAGCGTTTGAATCGCTTCAGTGACACCGCGCATTTCGACGACGGGTGACACCCAGGCTGCGGATGATACCGAGTATTTTCTTCCGTCTCCGCGGAAGCTCCGTGAAGGGTTTGTTGGTCCACGGACGGTGAGTCAATCCCCGCGTGGACCTCACAGCTATGCCGTGGAAGAGAGGCAGCCAACAAACGAAACGCCCCCCGGATATTACGCTCGGAATCCCACCCGTCTACGGAAAGGCCTGTTTTTCCGAGGCGCTTCTCGGGACCGTTTAAAACTGTGATGCACGCGGACCTGTTTTCGGTTTCCGCTACCACGTCAAACCATTGGCGATGCCTGCACACCGTACAGGGATCGACTTTCATTAGCACGAAATCTTTGGACTGTCTTGCAGCGTATGATGGGTGCTGGGTGGGAATGTCTCTGCGTTGATGGACCACAGGACTATCCAAGGCGTACTACGAGCCCACCACGCTTTTCACCGTTTTAGGTCCATGGCGATATGGGGGCGTTTCGTTCTTTGGCCAAGTAGCGGTGGAAACGATCGAGGCCCGACTACGATGTGTTCCCCGCAACTTTCAATGGAGGTCTTTATGCTTTTCTCCGATAAGGGGAGAAATATACATCAAGAGCAAGAGTTGGAAAATAGGACTTTAGACACAACCCGGGAATACCTACCGAAATCATTCAGCATGTCAGCCAGGGTCTGGTAGATACGCTATCTGTTTTTCTAGAGCTGTAAGAACGGCACGGTGCTTTGTCGTTGTAAACCACAGAGAAGCGCGCAAAGTGTGGATACCTTTTTTCCTCCAGACACCTTGACAAGTTGGCGTAATCTTCAGTCCGAAATGTCCGAGTCTTCCCTCTACACTGCGGAAAGCTTCCTGGGCGCGGAAGGGAGGTTTCTTTCCAACTCCGGATGTCGGGACCCGTACCCTCCGCAACACGAAGGCTTTCAGGGCAGGGACGCGTAGCTAAACCCGTCGCGCCAAGAAAGAATTTCACATCCAGAACCTTAGGTTCTGGTGGAAAATGCATTTGAAAAACGTTGTTGGTTTCAAACACAAAAACAGATCTTCCCGCGCGGTTGTTGTTTTTTTTTTACCCGAGCCTCTTCGCGGACATGTTTCCCGGTGGTCCTCAACCGGCTCCTCGAGGTGAAATACGAAAGAGGTAGGGTTTCACGAGATTGATGTCTATAATCGGCGCTATTGTGAAACCTACCACGGGCAAGCTCCTGACGGTAGTGTCTCTAAAACGCGCCGGACGGTACTTTCCGCCCCGTAAAAGGGCGGTCGTCCTCCTAGGGGACGCACCATGGCCTCAATGGCGGCGTAAGCTGTCTCGGAACTGATATCGCAGAATGGCGTAAGAGGAATCCGATATGTGCGTCAGGTAAGTCGAGCCATTCGTTCAACGGAGTTCCTAGGATCCCCTCTAGGAACACGAAACTATAGCGGTCCGTGAAACTCGACGTGCTTGCACTATTAGCTGTACGCTGAGAGGCACGTGTTCAGACACGTACGCGTTGGTTAGTTCATCGGATCCATATCGCTCCCATCCTCGGGCGGAAGACCAACATGGCCTCAAAAGTCGTTACAGGGAGCCCTGTGGAGGAAACACGTAACCTTATCGGGCGGTATTGTCGGTATCTGGGTTATCGGCCAAAATCTCAAAGGACTCGAAGGCACTGATAAACCCCCGCCGGGATACGATCTCGGAGATGGACCCCCTTTTCGCAAAGTTTTCCAGTGACGGAAACATGAACAATTTCTGCCAGAGTTTCCGCAACCGGACAAGGGAGAATGCATAGCACGCTGAACGAAAGGTTTTTGATATACATGAAATTGATTCTTGCATAACAGAACCCTCATTTTAGACGGCTCGTCGACGCGAAACTGGATCTGAGTTTGGGGCATAGGTAACTTCCGTCATCATCCATTTCGAAGGCGTCGATAGGACACTTCATAGCGGATGTTCGATGGCGGGGATTTCTTGAAAGAGTGACCCCCGCGAAACCGTGGCAGGGCCATTGCTCACCGGCGGAACAAATGAAGGGGCGACGGGATGTTTGTTACGCAGAGCCCAACACCGAAAAAGACACAGGTTATCGTTTATAGCGACGCCCCGTCTTCTCGGGGTGACGAGGGTCGCAAGCCTCGGTGTTTGATTGAGGCGAAGAGGAGCGGAAGAGTCAAACCCCGATGGGGTAGGGGATGACCTCGACGCGTAGAAAAGTGGTCCCACGATGGAGACGAAGGACCCATTAGAGCCAGGCTGTGATGGTGGCGAACAGACATGTGGTCTCTTTCTCCAAGTCCGGTGGAATCAGAGCATGTCAGCCTCTGACTGTAAGAACAGGGTGTAGGAAACGCTGAGAGTTGTTACTCAAGGAGTGAAAGACCGGATATCCCAGTTCTCTCGATTCTCCAGCAAGAAACTATGCGAATAGGTCAGCTTGAATACCATCTTTGTGCGTCAAAAAGAGGATAGAGCGTACCATCCAATCGGGCGGGAGTGAAAAAGCGGTGTTTGGCCCCATCTCACGTTCATCATGGTAGCTTTTGGTTTAGGACCGCCCGTTCACACGATACGAATAGAACCCCCGTGATGACGTAGGCGTCCTAATGGACGGGGAGCGTCATTCAGATGGGTTCGAAGGAATACCTTCCAACACACGCGACATTCGGTTGGTACGGACACGTTTGCCCTCGGATAGAGTTATCGCGAATTAGAGCTGGAAGAAGGTAAAGGAGAGAAGAAGAAGAAGAAAGAATGAAGAAGAAAGAAGGAAGAAGAAGAAGAAGGAAAAGGCGGAGAGAGAATGGAGGGTGGAGGGAAGGAGGTGGAGGAGGCGGAGGAGAAGGAGGGAAGAAGGTGGAGGGGCGGAAATGGTGGAGGGGGTGGAGGTGAAGGAGAAGAAAAAAAGTTTCCTTTTGCCTTTGGAAACACTTTCCTTTGCGGCTCTGTGGCTTCAAGGCTTTAGCGCTCGGACGCGACTGACAGACGGGGCACATTACCCGGTATAATAGAGTCGGAAGAATCCGATCGGCAATGGAGGGGGGGAGCGAAAACTTAGGGGGTGAGGGGTGTAAGGCGGGAGGGGGGGGGGCCCCGAGACGTTTTACCGGTGAAGGAGGAGGGGGTGAGGCGGATTTTCTCTTCTTAGCGACGCGAGGGAGGTAGAGCGGGGGTGGTGGGGAGGACGTTTAACGGTGAGGGAGGAGGGGGATCCCGTGGAGGAGGATTTTCTCTTTTTGCGCGCGAGGAGAGGGGGGTGGGGGAGGATGGGTCGGTGAGAATATACCAGAGACTCGGAAGAAACAAGAAGAAGAAGAAGATAGAAGAAGCGAAGGCGGAAGAAACGGCGTAAGGAGATAGAGGAGAAAACGGTGGACAGAGAAGGTGAAGAAGGGGTGAGAAGAGGAGGAGAAGATGGGCATTAGGCACGGATTCAAAAAAGGAGGCTGGAGGTGAAGATATAAATGGTAAAGGGGAGGGGAAAAAGAAAAAAGGACAAACACGAGAAGAAGAAGCGGTAAGAAGAAGGAAGAAGAAGAAGAAGAAAAAAGCGCGGCGATAGACGGGTGCGGGTAGCGCATTGATAGGGGTCTCGGGTGCTAACCCGCCAGACGCGTGGGGATGTCGTAACGAGTCATTTCTTCGGTGTGAGTGGGCGACGGTTCCCGCGTTTAACGCACTGGACAGGGGAGGAGGATGAGGAGGAGGAGGATGGATGTCGCGTTTGACGTTCCCACACCGCCAGAAGGGGGCTGATCGCTACTCCGTGTTTGCGGCGACGTGTTCTCTCATCCTGCTATGGCTGAGCAGTAAGAGATGGAACAATACGGACACGGAAAGCGTGGCTGTTCGGTTTCGGGGCATGGATATTAGAAGGCTGCAAAAGAATCCTCGGGTTCGGACCCTGTGAACTTTTCTGTAATGCCTGTACATATTGCTACTTCTGGTATAACTCGCACCGCACGAGTTACATTTATAAAACCCTTTTTCTTTCCCTTCACCCGATCTATTTCGCTGCGGTCCCATGATTCGCGCACGCGCGCGCTACGCGCGAGCGCACACACACACACACACAAGCGCTACCCTAACCCTAACCTTACCCACACATACAAGCGCGCCAATGCGCGCGCTACGTTACACTACACACACACAGACAAGCGCACCAACGCGCGTGCACTACACACACTACACACAATTATATATATATTAAAATATAGTTATATAGTAGTTATACGGCGGTTATACAGTAAAATATAGTTCTAGAGTTTTTATAAAATATTTTTATAATAGAGCTATACAGTAGTTATAGAGTAGTTATAAAACGGGACAATTCCATTTAAAACAGAAAAAAAATAAAAGAATCATCTCGGATCGTGCGAAGAAAAAGATGTCGCAAACACACAGACACAAAAGTTCAGCGGGTTGAACCACATCCGGTCAGCAGCAGGCAGGCAGGCCGGCAGAGGCAGGCAGGTAGGTATGGGTTGAAAAGAATAAGAAAGTTCCACAAAAGTTCAGCGGGTTGACCACATGCAGTTCGGCAGAATACGAAACAATAAAAAAGTTCCACAAAAGTTCAGCGGGTTGACCACACGCAGTTCGGCAGAATACGAAACAATAAAAAAGTTCCACAAAATTTTCAGCGGGTTGACCACACGCAGTTCAGCGGAATAACAAAGAATATAAAAGTTCCACAAAAGTTCATTTTGTTCACAGCATCGAGTCCAGCGGGTGGGTTGACAGGTTCGGTCATGGTTGAGGGTCGGAGGAGAAGGTAGTAGGGGAGGCGCGATGAACGACACGGTTCTTCTTTTTCATTTTTCGTTTCACTTTTTCACAAACAGCTCGGGTAAAGATTTGTTTTTTTTTTAATTTTCTCTCGCCTCTTTACTTAAAAAGATTTCCCTTTACCAGTTGGTCGGTGGTAGGATGCTGAGACCACCGTGTCGAATAAAAAAGAACAAAAGTTTTCTTTCTTCTCTCTCTCTCCTCTCTCTCTCATCTCTCTCTCTCTCTCTCTCTACTCTCTCTCTCATCTACCCACAGAGTACGCTGTCAGCCAGGGCGCTAACCAACTGAAAAAAAAAAAAGATTCAGATAACGCAATCACACAACACACACTGATTCCCAGACCTGCCAGGCCGCTAACCAACCGATCATAACGCAATCACACAACGCTCCAACACACAGACCCCCATCCACCATAACGCAATCAATCATCCCCACCCGACAACCTGAACCGCCAACCCAAACACCCCGGGGGCGGAGCCAAAGAGCTCACCCACCACCGGGGGGTGGAGCCAAGCCGCTCACCCACCACCGGGGGGCGGACCAAGGGGTGGACCCGAGGCGGACCCCAGCCGGCCCGGAGCCGCGGCGCCTTGAGCCGAGGCGCCTTGAGCCGAGGCGCCTTGAGCCGCGGCGCCTTGAGCCGGGGCGGGGTGAATAACTAGCGCCCTCCACTACTATTATTTTATCAGCAACATTCATGATCATTTTGTTTAATGTTTGAAGACGATATGCGGTTGTATGTAGTGGTTATACATTTGGTGGGGACAATCCGTTTATGGAGAAACAGAGCCTATCCATGGAGTGCTACGCCCCTGCGCAAAGATTTTTGTTTTTAAATTTTCTCGGAGGGGGGAAAAACAGCATCCAGAAGCCGCAGGTCTTAGCACCTCCAAAACTAGAAGCCGCAGGTCTTAGCACCCCAAAAAACTAGAAGCCGCAGGTCTTAGCACCCCAAAAAATAGAAGCTGCAGGTTTTAGCACCTCCAAAACTAGAAGCCGCAGGTTTTAGCACCCAAAAAAACTAGAAGCCGCAGGTCATAGCACCCCAAAAAATAGAAGCTGCAGGTCTTAGCACCCCAAAAAACTAGAAGCCGCAGGTCCAGCGGCAAGAGCCAGGGTCATTCATGCACCCCCCAACTCAAAAACCAAAAAACTAGAAAGAAGAAGCAGCTACAAGCAGGTCTTAGCACCCCAAAAAATAGAAAGAAGACAAGCCGCAGTGTTTTAGCCAGGTTTTAGCACCCCCCAAAAAATAGAAGCCGCAGAGCAGCCCAGGTCCTTAGCTAGCACCCCAAAAAAAAAACTAGAAGTTAGCCGCAAAGCCCAGCATGTGGCAGGAGGTCGTAGCACCCCAAAAAAAAAAAAAAAAAAAAAAAACTAGAGAAGAGACAACTAGAGAGATATGCTGCAGGTGTTTTGTTGAGCACCCCAAACACCAAAAACCAAAACATTTTGGCACCAAAACAAACTAAAAGCCCCAAGTCTTAGCACCCCAAAAAACTAGAAGCTGCAGGTTTTAGCACCCCAAAAACCAGAAGCCGCAGGTTTTGGCACCAAAAACAACTAAAAGCCACAAGTCTTAGCACCCCCAAAACTAGAAGACGCAGGCTTTAGCACCCCAAAAACCAAACGTTTTGGCACAAAAACAACAAAAGCCACAAGTCTTAGCACCCCAAAAACTAGAAGACGCAGGTCTTAGCACCCCAAAAACCAAACATTTTGGCACAAAAACAACAAAAGCCACAAGTCTTAGCACCCCCAAAACTAGAAGACGCAAGTTTCAGCACCCCCAAAAACAAGCTTCAAGTTCTGACACTCGAAAAATTTGGAAGCCATAAGTTTGGGCACTGCAAAAAATGAATTTGCGTCGTGTTCCGGAAAATGAGCACCCCTGCAGTAACTAGACTTCAAACATGACCATCAACATCATCACTGTCAACAGTTGTTCATGACACTTACAGCATATTAGCACCCCTGCAGTAACTAGACTTCAAACATGACCATCAGCATCATCACTGTCAACAGTTGTTCATGACACTTACAGCATATTAGCACCCCTGCAGTAACTAGACTTCAAACATGACCATCAACATCATCACTGTCAACAGTTGTTCATGACACTTACAGTATATTAGCACCCCTGCAGTAACTAGACTTCAAACATGACCATCAACATCATCACTGTCAACAGTTGTTCATGACACTTACAGTATATTAGCACCCCTGCAGTAACTAGACTTCAAACATGACCATCAGCATCATCACTGTCAACAGTTGTTCATGACACTTACAGTATATTAGCACCCCTGCAGTAACTAGACTTCAAACATGACCATCAACATCATCACTGTCAACAGTTGTTCATGACATTTACAGTATATTAGCACCCCTGCAGTAACTAGACTTCAAACATGACCATCAGCATCATCACTGTCAACAGTTGTTCATGACACTTACAGTATATTAGCACCCCTGCAGTAACTAGACTTCACACATGACCATCAACATCATCACTGTCAACAGTTGTTCATGACACTTACAGCATATTAGCACCCCTGCAGTAACTAGACTTTTGGTCAAGCACATCCTTGAAATTCACCAAGTCTTTCAGTCGACAGGGAATGGGTAACTGGTCAATTCTCGCTGCACGCCCGGGCTGACAGCCGACACTGCGTGACACGGCCAGCCGAGCCAGCTGTTGCAGAGGGGTAGGGGTGTGAGCCGCCTCCTTCACGAGTTCATAGCATCTCTTTAGGTCTTCACTCTCCTCTGCCTTTCTCTCTACCTCCACATCGTTTGCAACAGCAACCAGTTGTTTGTGGGAGTACGCTCCGCACGCCAGAGTCAAGTCTACAAGATCCGGGAGATTGTACGTGAAAGAACACCTCAAAGCGCAGTTGCTTGGGAATGTGTGGAACATTCTGCCTTGCCTCAGGGGACAATCAATCCAATATACAAACCCTTCTAGCGACCTTGTTACCATGTCTCTTTGGAACGGCGCCAAACCTGCGGCCAGCAAAAGACGCACCATCTCTATCTTTTGTGCTTTGCTGAAGCAACTTACCACTGCCGAGAACAGTAAGGAGTTGTGGAACTTGTCCAGAATGTACACAGAGGGATCCATGCGATCCAGTAAAGCCTTCACTGTGTCCATTTTAACATAGTGGACGGCTTTATGAAGAAATTCACGGAGACATGGCAACTCTGTGCTTCCGTCGCAAAGTGCCAGGGCAAGGTGGAACCACCTTCTGTCCTTGTCAACATCCAGGTGCAGTTCCAAGATCCTCTCCAGCACAAAACGGTTTTGACAGCGCCTGTAGTGCTTCAGAACGTAAGCCACCTTTTTGTTCCTGATCAACAGGGCGTAGTCCCACAGGCCCCGCTTCTCACAGGCTCCACTCAGACCAATGCTATTCTTCAGTTCATGAAGCTTATAATCATACCTGCAGATATCTTTAGTGATAGGGTAGGCTGCCAGGATAGCGGCCCCTGCGGAGAAGGACCCTCCTTGCTCTTCTGGTTTATTAACCAGAAATAGGAGGGACTTCACGTTTTCAGGGTCAAGATCCAGAGAAGGCATTGAGGCGATTGTTTCAACCAGGTCCCAATCTTTGAAGACCACAGCCAGGACAAATGCCAGGTTGGCATGACTGTTGTCCACACACCACTGCTTTGCCCTGGACACCACACTCGCTGGACAACATTTTACTAAAAGTAATACATATCGAGCTAGCTCCCCGTTTCTTCCCTTGCAGGTCTTGACCCACAGAGCAGCCAAACAAGGAGCAATAATCCGACACTGCAGCGCAGGAATCATCCACGAATAAACTGGACACAAAACACGCGCTACAGCTAGCCTCGCCATTCCAGGCATCCTGGGAAAAAAAAAAAAAAAAAAAAAAAAAAATGGGGGGAAAAAAGAATAAAGAAAAAAGAAAAAGGAAAAAAAAAAAAAAAAAAAAAAAAAAAGGAAGAAAAAACGTTCATGCTTTTCTATTGATCACACGGTTAATTTTTAAGAGATTGAACAGCACATGTCCATTTTTCACCAAACCTCCTTGAGCAAAACATTGATTGAGGAATAAGAATATGGACACACTTTCAACCCAATCAAAGTCAGAAAAGGAAAGAAAAGAAATGATGTTTGCCCCTTTATTGTTTTCACAATTTGTCTCCCTATGAAGTCTTCGGCCATCTATGTTGCACGCACAGGGTCGCACCACAGGTGTAGGCATATTTTATATCACCCCAGGCTGCAAAACATCTGTGATGCTCCATGCGTTTCTTACACAAGGCCAAAAAACAGTCTGGATAGTTAAATTTCAGGCTCTTCTGAATGGTCTCTCTGAACATCGCCAAGCAGGTGTCCAATCGAGCACGATAGGTGACCGTGTACTTTTCCTTTTTCTTTGGGAACCAGTTTATAAATGCTACCACTAGTACCAGGCTGGGATTTCCCAATGACTGGGCAGCCTTCCCCTCCCATTGTGCTGGCTGGGGAGCAAGAGGCTGAATAGTGGATCTGGTTGGTCACATGGAAGGTCCTGAACACAGAACTAGGGAAAACAATAAGACATATGCATCGTGGATGTTGTGAACAGGAAGAAAAATGTAACATGGCGAATCTCACTCTCTTGAACTGACCTTGACACCTTGTTACTTTCACAACTATGCTCTTAATCAACAATGAGTTGGTACTGGCGCACCGCTATATGAATGATGGTATCGGTCGCTGAAAGCAGGAATAGGAATACGTAGGAATTGTGTGAATGATGGGTGCAATGAAAAATGGGTTGGAATTGAATGAAAAGAAGGAATTACCACAATTATTGAATACAAAAAAAACAACATGTGTATGGTGGTAGATGGAGAAAAATAATTGTTTGAGAACTGGAGAAGCTGATGGGGGCAGAGCCATTACCATAATCCTGAAAACAGAACTAGGGACTGGTAATTACCAAATCCTTGAAACAGAACAGGGACTGGACTGGTATTTTTTTTTACCATTGATCCTGAAATGACTTGAACACAGGAAACAGGGACTGGGATCTGGAATTTAATTAGCCATGTGTTGTGATCCTGAAACAGAAACAAGGGAATCTGGAGGAAATACCATGATCCTGAAACAGAACCGGGAAATGGATTATATTATCATGAATCTTATCCTCTGATGAAACAGAACAGGGACTGATGGATTACCATGATCCTGAAACAGAACAGGGACTGGATTACCATGATCCTGAAACAGAACAGGGACTGGATTATCATTATCCTGAAACAGAACAGGGACTGATTATCATGATCCTGAAACAGAACAGGGACTGATTATCATGATCCTGAAACAGAACAGGGACTGATTATCATGATCCTGAAACAGAACAGGGACTGATTATCATGATCCTGAAACAGAACAGGGACTGGATTATCATGATCCTGAAACAGAACAGGGACTGATGGATTACCATAATCCTGAAACAGAACAGGGACTGGTGGATTAATAAACTCCTGAAACAGAACAGGCAAGCAATTTTCATAACAAAGGTGAATATGAAGAACGCACATCCTGTACTGTGATTGACCTTTTATCCTAAAACTAATAAAAACACACCAGGTAAATAATATCATGCTAAGTTAACAAGGGTGCTGCAGAGAAATGGAAACATTTTATTCACTGCTCTTGCTCACCCAAAGATCTTCCCTCAACACCAAGCTATTTCCCTTCTCTTCTACCTGCTTTTTCAACTCAAAGTTAAAGTCAATAGGGCATTTGCCACGAGTGTTACATCTCTATACTAGACTACTAAATTGCCCAAGCTCATTCTGCCCCGAGTTAAGTTTACGCTGACCTTTCTAATTCAATCTCTCTAAACTCAACTTCAGTGAATTTCAAGGTCCGTCCCACGTGCAAATGCCCATTACCCTTAACTATTAACATTTAATCTTTGCTTTTGCCAGAGGATATGGTTCTGTTTTGGTAAGGCGGACGAGGACGGAGAGGAGGCGACGAGACCCTTCGAGACGAGGGCCGATGCGGAGAGAGAACTTGTTAAAAAAAAATACCACTTTCTACTTTTTACTTCTTCTTTTTCCTTTCACTCTTTCCTTTTTTTATTTTATGAACAGTTAATAAATCACCTCCCTTACACTGAAATGATACACATGAACATGTTCATTACTCCATCAAAGGAATAAGTCGCTTCAGTTGTCTATTCCATATAAATTGCATATGGAAAACATGCATGAACCTTTTTGATATTTTAGGCAGAGACTCTGACTGAATACAGGTCCTACAGCACAGCCCCCTGTCATGGTGCTCGATCACAGGACATCAAAATCCTGTGCTTGTGTCTTGAATACCTTACTACAAGTGACTGAATACAGGGTCTACAGCACAGCCCCCTGTTCCATGGGGCTTGCTCGATCACAGGACATCAAAATTCCGTGCTTGTTGTCTTGAATGAACCTTATTTACAAGTGTGAACAAGTGACTCTCTCCCAAAAAAATACAGGTCCTACAGCAACAGCACCCTGCATGTTCGGTACCTGAGTGCTCGGATCACATCAAAGGACATTCCCAAAAAATCCTGTGACTTGCTTTTCAGTTGTGTCTTGAAATACCTTACTACAAGTGTGACTGAAAATACAGGTTCCTACAAGCAACAGCCCCCTTGCCCCCTTTGGGGCATGGTGTGCTCCTTCAATCACAGGACATTCAAAACTCCTGTGCTTGTGTCTTGAATACCTTACTACAAGTGACTCAAGAACAGGGGGGTCTCCCTACAGGCCCAAAGCACAGCCAGCCCCCTCCCTACTGTCTCACCTGCCCTCCTCCGATTCCCCAGTCCCCTTTTCCCTGCACCGCCCTATTCCAGGCTCTTTGTTATTTTCCATCTGTCATGGGGCCCCTGTCATGGTGTGTTCTCCTTGCTCTCCTCAATCCACAGGACATCAAAAATGCCTCTGGTCCTGTTAGTTCGTGTGCTTGTCCTTGTGTCTTGTGGAATTACCTTACTGTGGCCAAGTTGCCTTCGGTCGGTCTAAAGACCTTACTACAAGTGACTCAAACATATTCTTAACTCTACTCCTTCACTTTAAAGGGGCGTTTAAAGGGGCACTGTAGGCACCGCGGCACCTTGTAGGGCCACCTGTACGGTATCTGGATTTGAAGTTTAGTTTTTGCCTAGAAAAAGAAACACGTCGAGATCACCAGGGAGAGAGGGGAGGGAGATGAGGGAGAAGATGAAAAAAGAGAGAGAGGAGAGGGAGAGAAAAGAGAAAAACACCCTTGAGTTTTATACAGCTTCCTTCTTTACAGATGATCGTAACACTAACTTTGCTTTTTCGGCGGTTTCCCATTTATTTAAAAAAACAGTCAAATCGGCCCGATTCCCTCTTTGGTGGATTGGGATGGATTGTGCTGTGGAAGGGACATGGTTTTTTGCTGGAAAGGTTCTGGAAGTAGGGTGGGGGTGGAAGTGTGGTGGAATTTGCTGGTGGAAGAACTTGTGGAAGTTCAAATTCTTTCAATATGGCCGCTCCGCCTGAGCTGACTACCCCCGCCCTGAGCTGAGGTAGCCCCGCCTTCCCTCCGTTCGCAAGCGCACCGCCCTGCCTGAGTTCAGACCAAATCTTTGCACAAATTTTCATCACAATAAAAACCTTTTTAAAAAAAATGTTATACAGTTTACCAAAAGGAATATTTAAAGGAACTCCATCACAAAAAAGGGGAAAATAAGTTTCCAATTTTCCCCCCCCCCTTGCACAAAACAAAAAAAGGAAAAAAGGCTTTGTCAAACCCTGGGGAGGTTTGGTCCCCACCAACCCCACCCCCATTCCCCAAAAATGCTTCCCTCTCCCTGTATCTCCGCCAAGGAGGAGGAGGAAACGGAATTTCGCACGTTTTTGTGACGGACTTGATATTTCTAGGAAACCCAGAGCCAAACAAGCGAAGAAGTTTTTCCCAATTCTTGAGGACGGCTTTTCTGTCGTTTTCTGGTGATGGGTGAATCTCGGGAGTGTGGTTTCTTGCAAAAAAATTCATCCATTCCAGGGTTTCCCCAACCTTTAACCAAAAAAGTTGATTGTGTTAGATTATTCGTGGGGGTGTCTTCAAGGCAAGGAAGGATGCTTTACACTTTATTCCTCAAAAAAAGAATGGAAATTAAAATCTGGTTTGAACCGTGCTCCTTCGTTCTGGAAAACCTGGAACAGGGGGACAACATATGAGGAACAATTAGGTAGAAATATAAAGGGATGGGTGGGAAATATCCTGATGGCAATGCCCGGGAAGGGCAGAAATTGCAACAACTTTTCAGGGAAAAAGTCCCGAATTTTTAAGTATTACAAAGATGAATTAAAAAACTGCCTGTGAGGCTTATAATCTCAAAAACGAAAAAAAAATAAAAAAAAACGACAAAAAAAATTGTGGTTTTATGGTCCTCCTGGTTTTTCGGAACAGGGGAAACCAAATATGGGGACAACTTTGTTAGATACCACACAGAAAAGGAACGGGGGGAAAAACCCGATCCTGGAATGGCCAATTGCCCAGAGGCAGTTGCCACACCCCAGCACAAAAGTTTCCTGATTTTTTCTTAAACAATAACCAAAGAGGTGTGTTGTAGCAGCAGCAACCAAGGCAGCAACCACGCCTGGTTTTTACACCTCATCCGGGGGGGCTATGGCTACCGCCTACCAATTGTTTACGATTTTTATTAACCTCAAAAAGAAATTATTGGACTGGGGGGGGGGGGGGGGGTGTTGGGGGGGGGGACAGTTGTTCCAGACAGGTGGGGGGGACCATCCCGGAAGAAAACCATTTACCAAAAAATTGGATATGCCTGACAGGGAAACAATTGGAACTTTGTTGAAGGGGAGTTTGCATTGTCTTCAAAACTTGAGAAATTAGGGGGGAATGGTTTTTCGGGAATAATAAGGCCCCAAGGGGGGGGGAACATTTCCTTTTTGCGGTTTGCGTGTAGAGGGGGGACCTTTCCATTAATTGGGTAGGGGGGTGAAACAAAAAAAAAACACACCAGAGGAATGTTCGCAAAGAAGCAAAGGGGGGGGGACAATTAATTTGCGCTTTGCGTGGAGGTTTTCCTGACCTTTCATTAATTGGTGTTAGGACAAACACCCCCAACCAAAAAAAATAGGAAAAATGTTCACAAATAGCAAAAGGGAACATAAATTTGCGGGTTGTGTGCGCAAAAAACCAGGTGTGTGACCCTTCATTAATTGGGTAGGACAAAACACAAATAAAAATAGAAAAATGTCGCAAATAGCAAAAAGGGGGGTGGGAATAAATTTTGCCCTTTCGGTTGTGTGCGGC
Source organism: Phymorhynchus buccinoides (assembly GCA_017654935.2). Classification (NCBI taxonomy): domain Eukaryota; kingdom Metazoa; phylum Mollusca; class Gastropoda; order Neogastropoda; family Raphitomidae; genus Phymorhynchus; species Phymorhynchus buccinoides. Next base: position 19,494 of record JAGGCT020000039.1, read on the forward strand.
ATTCGACCTTTCAATTAATTGGTAAGGGGAACAAAAACACAAACAAAAAATAGAAAAAGTGTCACAATCAAAATTAGGCCAAATAAGTGAAACATTCAAATTTTTGCGTGTTTTGTGACGCATGGGGGACCTTTCATTTAAAGTGGGTTAGGGGGGGGACAAAACACAAAAAATTGTGAAACAAATGTTCGTCAAAATGAAGGCAAACAAAAGGGGACATTAATTTTGCTGGGCTGTTGCCGGAGGAGGAGTGACCTTTTTCATTAATAGTAGGGGGGACCAAAAAAAAAATCAAACAATAGGGAAAATGTTCCACTACTAAACAACAAAGGGGTAAACAAAATTTTGCGCGGTCTGTGCAACTGTGGGACCTTTCATTAAATTAGTAGGTGAACCAAACACGGACACTTGGTGGGTAAATTACAAATTTTTCGAAAAACAAAATAAATTCTGTAGTTAAAAAACACACAAAAAAAAAAATAGATATATATTCCCCCCTTTTTTTTTCCCGAAACAAAAATAAAAAAAAATTGGTTCTTATTGGCCAGAACATGTCTCCCCTCAACCTTTTTCGGCAGGGGCGTTGTGTGGTGGTTTCCTTTCAGCTCTGATTCTATGTCGTCTCGCTGTCTTCACCCGGTTCTTCGCCCCTGAAACCACAGAAAAAAGACCCCAGGGGGTTTTCAATGGGAATTAGGAGGTGGAAGCACAAAAAAAAAAGGACTGAAACAAATTGGGGGGTTCTGGAATTAGGGCAGGCATAGGGGAAAAAACCAAGGGAATTAAAAAAACCAACCTTAAATAAAAAAACCCATGGTTGTTGTGTGTGGATTACCAGGCCCACCAAGAAAATGGGAAAAAGCTTTCTTCTGCTGGTCTAAGGCCTTAAAAACAATATTAGAGAAATTTATGTACGATATATTTAAGGTGTTTCATTTTTGCATTCATTTATAACCAATAACTTTAAGCTTTACTCATTGGGCTTCTTTTTTTTTTTATATCATTTTTTTTTTTTTTATCTCCATAATGTCCCCTCTTGGGCACCATCAAAAAGCTGAAACTGCAAAAGAAAGCACTGAAGAGGAACCATCAAAAAAGCTGAATGAAATCAGCCAAAACGAACTAATAAACTGACAATTCCCATGCCTGCACACTTTCTTACAATCAACAAACATAAAAAATGTACCGAAAAAGAAACTTGAACACAACGATCGGTGATATTGTACTTAACGTTTCCTCCCCTCCCTTCACCCCCCCCCCCCCCCCCATCGAAACTTTTGCTTTAGAAAATATCATTGAGAATCTACATTCTGCCAGTCTCATGGGTGCAACTCCAAAATATAATATATATTAAAAAAGGTAAAGGTAAAGAATCGCCGCCCTCATCCTCCATTCTCTCGTTCTTTCCATTTCTTCAGTCTTACTTCCAATCCTCTATCGTTTTGCTATATTTAACACTACATTTTCATCCCATATTTAACATCATTAAAACACATGCATTCAATAATAGTAGAAGATAAAGGCAAGACAGGAAACCCCCGCAATGAACCAGGACTGTGACAAATGCTCCGCGGCTGTTGTGTGTACTGCACTACATAGAGTGGAGGGGGGTCTATTACTAGATAATGGCCTTTATCATAACTGCAATTAATTATTCAACAAAGATAATTTTCGCTCAAAAATTTTGATAAGATACAGCTTTATGTTTGGTAAGAAAGGCAGGGTTTGTGAAAATGCGGTGGAGAGACTGAGAAATGTAAGAGGGGGGGGGGGGGCCACATCTTTACTAGAGTTGAGAACCCTCCCCCGGCCGGTTAAAAAATCTGAAACGGTTTTAAAAAAAAAAAATAAAACGCTTTTTTTTTTTTTCCTTTTTTTTTTTTCCTTTCCCTCTTCAATACCGTTTTTTTTTTAAAGCAAAGTGACCCTCCCCAGTCGTAACTTTACCCTCGTTTCTTTCCTCTCTTTCCGCATCTCTAGTTTCACCTATGCAAACAAATTTTATATGTCAGAATATTCACACATGCATGGCGCACACATACCAACAATATAATGAGAACCTTTATGACACACACTCAACTCAACACTCAGCTCAAAGTCAACAAGCCAATATACACAAACCACACAAAAGCATCAGAACTGAGACAGCTACCTTTCTTGTTTTACAACGCGACCCAATCCTTGCGCTGAGAATACAGTGTTGTTCTTCGAAAAGTGTGGTTATTCTAAGGAAAAAATTTTACTTTCAGTTTGCAGTTAATAAAAAACGGTTCACAGCAACTCGAGACCGGTGTTTTTCGAACCGCGAAGATTTAGCACTGGTTTTTTTGTTTTTTTTTTTTTTTGTTCGGTTCAAACCAACAAAAAAACAAGAACAAAACCGTTTTATTTAAATTCCCCACCTCTAATCTTTACCTGTTACAGAAAAAAGAACCCTGAAAGGCCTGGGTTCCCCCTGGCTGGTACGGTTCACTAAACGCGGTTCACAGCCCTGCTTGAAGGGGGCCTTCAGGGGGTCAATGACCCTCTGAAGCTGAATCAGTAACTGAATAAAATCAGTTATGAACAATATTTTAGATACCGTAAAAACTGGACTATAAGGCGCACCTGTATATAAGCTGCATCCCTTAAATTGACAAATATTAGGTATGAAGCGGCCACACAAGTTTTAGGCCGCAGAGAAATATAACTGTACACAATGGAGTACAAAAGCAGCACAAATATAGAAATGTTCCTATCAGAACACGAGTATTTAATGCTTTCAGATACTTTAAACGTGAGATTTGAATCTATTGATTAACAAAACCAGTTTTGAGTCTAAGGAAGCTCAAAGTAGGCTGAAGAATGTGGTCAGAAACAGATGTAATCATACTGATAAATGTAGAAAGGGAAAACCCCCACAGATAAGCCGCATCAGTCTACAAGCCATGGGCCAAAGTTGAGGGAAAAAGTAGTGGCTTATAGTCCGCATTTTACGGTAGCTTTCCTACATTCCAAGAAAGTACGTATTTTTCTGACTATAACTATAAGGCGCCCTTTTAAGGGCGCAACCCCAAAATTTAGCCAAATTTTCAGATTGTGACTATATTTTCTTACTAATTCATCAGTCACATTATAAGGCGCGTGGTCTGAGTCTGGGGGGAAAGTATCGCCTTACAGTCAAAAATACACGGTAATATGTATAGATTTATTTTTATTGTTTTCCATTTAAAACCACAATTTTATACCACACAAAAATTGGGGGGGGGGGGGGCGGTAAATTTTTTGGACACTAACAAAAAAAGGAATCCCTTGAGTGGGTCGCAGGTAAAATTAAAACAAACAAACAAAACAAGGGTTCTTCCATCCTTACGAGAAGGGAAAAAAGTTGCACATATGCATTGGATCTATTTCCTAAAAATGAAAGAAACAGAATTTGAAGATTTCAGATTCATAAACTAACGGAGGTGTCCTTGTCAGTTCTGCTACATCTCGCTCAAGAAAGCAAGCAACCAACACATACTGTTAACCTGCGAATTCAAATTGCCAGAATTCTTAGACAAAATTATCATATGAAAAGAAGACTACTCCAGTGGAACCTCCTAAAAGACCCCTCCCACATAAGACCTACTTCTCTTAGTAAATTGCCTTCTTTGTAAACTTATGTTTAAGTGTTAAACTACCTCTCTTATAAGACCCCTCCCTTATAAGACCCACATTTTGGAATGAATGACAACATAGGTGTTTTACGTCCTCGAAGTCTCGGTCTGGAACAGACACATATGGTACATTTGTAGATACAAAGATGGTGGAACGATACTGAGGCAACTGCCCGTAGGCAGTGCATCTCTTTAAAAAACAAAACAAAACAAAGGGTTCTTCCAATCCTTACGAGAAGGGAAAAAAAGTTTGCACCTATGCATTCTTGTATCTATTTCATAAAAATGAAAGAAACAGAATTTGAGATTCGATTCATAAACATAACGGGGGGGTCTTGTCAATTTTGTTACATCCTCAGCCTCAAGAATATATTTTTAAAACACCATAATGTTAACCTGCCATTCAATTGGCCAAATTCTTTAGGACAAATATCAATATGAAAGAAGGACTAATAGAACACCCACCAAAAAAGGAAAGAAAATGAAGAAAAAAAGGAACTTATTGGATTTAAGGCACTGAATAACAGGCCATTTGCCACAAGTAGCGACGCATTGAACTTCACTTAGACTAGGAATAAAAAAAAATTCACACGCTAGTATTACGGGCAAAACATGCTGGTAGTATTATAGTCTAGTCCACAGTACAACACTACACCCGTGGCAGATGTCCTATTATGTAAATCTTTTAAAATGCGATTACTGTATTTTTACGGACTAATATAAGGCAATACTTTTGTTTCCTAGACTGTGAACCCCCTGCGCATTATAATGCTACATCTCCCCGTGGGGATACCGGGAATTCTTTTCGTAAAAAAATAGTTCCCCCACCTTCTGAAGTTCTGTGCTTGTAGCTTCCTCTAATCTGCCACTCTCTTTGACTCTGCCTTTCCTTTGCTTTCATCATTACTATTTGTACTGACATATTTGCCCCATTTTTTTTTTCTCCTGCCTTTTTTCAAAAAAATCTTCCAATCATTTTTCTCTGACTCCCCCCCCCCAAATCGGAAATGTGGTCGGCTGTACGCACGGGGAGACCAGTGAACTCAAAACCGGACACATATGTCCTTACCCATTATGGCCTATGGCCCGGGAATGCAGACTAATAATGCCGCTTAATACTAGTTTTGCCCGTAATACTAGCATTATATATATAGTAACTAGTAAGAAACTATAAAACAATCTGAATTTTGTGGTAAATTTCGAAGGTGAATCATCGCCTTGGTAGTCCGTAAAATACGATAATTTCTTGTTTCTTTAAATAAAAATTAATAAAACGTTAAAAAAACAGATGAAGCGTGTGCAAACCAAACACAACACACAATCAGCTTAAAACTGACCTGGGTGACAAAGGCTCATCATCTTCGACACTTCCTCTCTTCAACGCTTGACTGTTACGTTTCCTTGACGCCATTTCCTGTACAATACAGTGTTACGCTCAATGTCAACCAATTGTAGAAAATTGCAGATCTCATGGTGAGGCTAGAAGAACAATTAGCAACTGATGTGTTGATGATAAGCACTTCAACGATAAATTGCGACGGAACTTGTTGGGCGGCATGTACCTAATCGAAGTAATAGACGGAGAAAGACCTACTGCTTACTCCTGGTTAAGACCATTAAACCGCCCAGTACAGGCCGGGCAGTCCCAGGCCCCACTTGCAGAAAGCAAAAAAGAACGAAATCCCCAGTGGTCAGTAGCTGCAGGCTCAGATCATGATTTGGGTCCAGTGCTGAACAGAGCCTGCCGTGACAGTGGCTTGCTCGTTGGTTCCACCCTCCGTTCTCCGTATCTCGCGTTGGGGGACTACAAATCCTGACTGGAAGTGGAACAAGCTGTCCGAGGTGGCTGTAGCAGCTACCTTTCTCAATTGACATGTTCAAGTCGAGAGTCAATCACTAACACAAGTTTTGGGTTTTCCCATAAGTAGTGTTTCCTGTCTGTGGAGTGTGAGGCGGCATCACGCTGGGGATCTCACAGGAGACCTGGCTGAACTGGGTCATTAATTAGCTTAAGGTGTGTGTTTGTTTTTCCTTGTCCGACCTGGAACCCCGACAGTAATCTGTAGTGTCATGAAGGTTAATTCCTAGAACCGGCCCCTAAATCCCCTATGAGATTTTCATGCACGTTTTTTCTCCAAGACTCGGGTAAGACATAGGGTTAGAATCAGTTTAGGAATATTTTCATCAAGAAAAAATAATGAAAAACATAATAATCAACAAAGAAAAAAGAACTGAAAGTCTATTCTTTCATGATCGCTATGTCCACTGCTGCAAAGTCAGCTACATTAGTTGTCGTAAACACAGTGCGAAACGGAATACAAAAGGAAGGCAAGCATTCACCGGTTTTGTTTTGAGCTGCTGTTTTAAGATTAAAAAGTTAATTCTTAACACCCTCTCCCTCCCCTCGTCCTCCCACCACCTACATCCCCCCATACCCCCCTCCCACCACCTCCCCTGCAGGATCCATAAACGTGGATTTTGTTCTCAACATGTCTGCGCATGGCAAAATTATTTTTTTGTGTATTGACGGTTTCAGGTAGGAATAGGGTTTGGTTCAATTTAGTGTTTGAATACACAAAATATAAAATTTATGGTAAGTCATACGATTGATTTTGTGCATGTGCAGAGTATCTTGAGAATCAATCCCATTTTGAGACACGCCACACCGGTCCTCTACATTCTTTCTTCCCACGGCACGCTGAGAGAATGGAACTCGCTCCCTACAAGCCATGACAGACACCATCAGTCCAGAACGTTTTTCAGGTGGCCGTGTTACGTTCTCAAAATGATTTGTTCTCAACCGTCTGGCAATGTGAAGAGTTAGGGATTAGGCCTTAGGTTAGGGATAGGTTCAGGGTTTAGGGGTTAGGATAGGTTTAGGGTCAATTTAAGTATTGATACGCAAAACATAAAAATTGATTGGTACGTCCATGATCGATTTTGGCACTGCATGACATGTTTGAGAGCAAATCTATTTTGAAATGCCACACTGTCCTATGTGGCATCACAGCACAATACTTATTCTTCCCTGGTTCAGATCATGCACCGCCATGGGGTGCAGCCTATGAGCTGTACTCACGATACGGTGTGGCCACTGAACCTCAGTGGCCTCCCAGCGACGACGCTGCCGCAGGGAGCGCGATGTCCCCCAAAAGCTCTGAGGTGACCCTATACTTTGCTGAGTGAAACTGTTTTATAAAATATTTTTATTATATATTATTTTATTTTATTTCTTTTGTTTTCTAGAATTCGACCTCCCCGAAATAGTGCCATAAAACTCAATTGGTTGATTGTGGGCACTTAACCGGAAGAAGACAGAACCACTGGGCCTCTTTCTGTTAAAAATCCATGCAGAATGTAAACTAGTTTTATGGAAAGACTTATATTGCATACGCCTCTTAAAATCTACTTTTATGCAGGCAGGCCTGCCGAATGTGACTTCAACGCGCCGCAATAGGCCAATTTGGCAACGGTGTAAGCTTCAGAACCAAATCTAATCCCCCCTCCCCCCCTCCATCTCCTCCCCTTTAACTCCCATCCCCCCCCCCCCCCCCCAATCCAGTGCACCCTCCCCCCACTCCCTTCTACCAACTGAACCATCTACCCTAGAAAGTGAACGCTAAACCTGATTGACTAATATCTTAACATGCGCAGAACCCTTCTCAAGTTTCTATATCATCAGAATCTCAATCGATGAAAGGCGGATGATGATGGAAGAAGCCTAGCCTGACTATGACTAGGACAATTCTTCTTCTTTCTGCCAATGATGTCCACCGCCGTAACCGGCAATAACTGACATATATTGGGTTTCAAAGAAAAATCTCTGCATGGGGGGGGGGGGGGGGGCGGGGGGGGGGGGGGGGGGGGGGGGGGGGGGGGGGGGGGGGGGGGGGAGGGGGGGGGGGGGTTATCCTACCAGACTCTCTTGAGGGACGG
>JAGGCT020000399.1:0-2500 GCA_017654935.2 Phymorhynchus buccinoides
GCCATTTCTCAAAGGACTGTTATTATTGGTTGACAGTAGCCTAAGGTAAGGCGCAATGCTAAAGTAAGAGCTAAGAGTAAATGAATGGATGCAGAAATGGGGCTTTATACTACTACTTGGCGACACAAATTTGATGATAATTCTATGACTGAATCAACCATGCCACCTGGTGACGAGTCAGGGGCAGAGGGTTTTTTCTGTGGCTATATACAACTAACTCTTGACAGGCAAGGGTGATAATCTTATGTAGGCGCCGCACATATTTCAGTGCACGAGACAGGGGCAGAGAATTTTCAGTATAAAGCCTCGTGGCATAATAATGTGTACCAGAATCGTAAGATGTGATCACATTATCAAGTGTATTTTTTATGGTTTTTAAGTATGTTTGACCCGTAATAGGTCAGCTTCGGGACGAATTTTGTTTGGGTAGATATGCGTTTGTACATTTTGGAGTGGTTTAGATTTTATTGTTGTTACTAGGACTTTGTATGTTTCTTTTTGTGTGTTGTTCTTGCTAGTGGCACAGAGGTAAAGCGTTCGCCTTCTGTCAAGTAAACCCGAGTTCGAACCTGGGTACAGGGTTTTTTTCCTCTCACTTTGCACTAGGCCTTACGGTCTGAACGTGGAGTCTTTCGGATGAGACGATAAACCGGGGTCCGTGTGCCCATGCACTCAGCGCACGTTAATCCCAGTGGCAACGAAAAAGTTGTCATTTGGTCAAAATTTACCCCCCCCCCCCCCCTTCCTCATCAGACACAGAAATCGCATGCAAAAAAAAAAAATAAAAAGGGTGGCGCGCCTCTGGCTGCGACGCGCTCTCCAGGTGGGAGCAACCCGAATTCCACAGAGACGCCTCCGTGACAATAAATATATAATACCTAATACCTAGTGTTTGTGTCAAAGAAGTAGATAGCAGGGTAACAGAAGGCAATTATTCAGCACGATTGTTTTCATTACATGTTCCTAAATTTCCACTTTTCTTTATCTTGTCCATTTCCTTTTCCTTAGCATTTCTTTTCCTGTTCATTGGCATTCCTTTTCCTGTTCATTGGCATTCCCTTTGCCTGTTCATTGGCATTCCCTTTGCCTGTTCATTGGCATTCCCTTTTGCCTGTTCATTGGCATTCCCTTTTGCCTGTTCATTGGCATTCCCTTTGCCTGTTCATTGGCATTCCCTTTGCCTGTTCATTGGCATTCCCTTTTCCTGTTCATTGGCATTCCCTTTTCCTGTTCATTGGCATTCCCTTTTCCTGTTCATTGGCATTCCCTTTGCCTGTTCATTGGCATTCCCTTTGCCTGTTCATTGGCATTCCCTTGGCCGGTTCATTGGCATTCCTTTGCCTGTTCATTGGCATTCCCTTTTGCCTGTTCATTGGCATTCCCTTTGCCTGTTCATTGGCATTCCCTTTTCCTGTTCATTGGCATTCCTTTGCCTGTTCATTGGCATTCCCTTTTCCTGTTCATTGGCATTCCTTTGCCTGTTCATTGGCATTCCTTTGCCTGTTCATTGGCATTCCCTTTGCCTGTTCATTGGCATTCCCTTTGCCTGTTCATTGGCATTCCCTTTGCCAGCAAGGAAGCCAATTTGGACTCGGTACTGAAAGGAGAAGAATTCTATAAGTAGTGCTAATCTAGGTATTTTATTTCGAGGTTTTACTTGTTTTCTGGGTAAGTTTGATTCGTTTAATTGTTTGTTGTTTGTTGTATGTGATTGAAAGCAATCATTGGATGACTAAATAACTCACAGGATAGAAGTGGATACAGATTGTACTGTTTGTAACTTTCCTTGCGCTGTGTTCAACATAGGGATAGTAAAGTCTGCTGGAGAATGACTTTGGACTTTGCTAGAATTTGTTATATTTTGAAATGTTAATGCTAAATTAGTAGCTGTGTGTAACGAAAAAACCTTATGATTATGGATATAATAGATCGTTTTGGGGGAAAATAAATGTATTCATTAGATTACATTAAAACACATGCAATGTGGATTATACTACCCTGAAAAAGAAGATAATATCAATTCAATATCAGTTGATGCAAAAGGACACCTAGAAAATACATATCCATATCATCTTAAGATTTACACAGATGGCTCGGTTTTAGAATCTTATACAGGAGCTGGATTTGTGATCCCTGATTTAAAAGTTAGAAAATCATTTTGTTTAGGAAAATACTGTTCTGTATATTCTTCAGAACTATCTGCGATTCTTATGGCCTTATCTTGGATATCTGATGGTAATATGGCAATTTATAACATTCAAACTTTCGTTGACTCTAAATATGTCCTTTACAGCTTACGAATCTGGAATATAAACATTATATAGGAGAGACTTGATTTTTTATGCATTCTATCATGGCTAAAGGAATTCTTGTAGAGTTTTGCTGGATTCCATCACATTGCGATATTTATCTTGTAAGATTTTGATACAAGTTACTACATATCGTTTTTGGGTGAAATAAAATCTATTGAGAGTTGTTCGAAGTTTTATCATGGCTTAAC
>JAGGCT020000399.1:7500-15175 GCA_017654935.2 Phymorhynchus buccinoides
GGCTCCCTGTTACAGGGGGGATATTGGTGAAGTTGTCAGCGTGCTTTTTAGCGGGTTTTTTATTTATTTCATTTTTCTTTCGAATTTGCTGAATGTTCAAAACAGATGCAGGACACTGTTCATTAAGCGTACTTTACCAATAATTTGGCCGTTTAAACGACCCCAAACTGCCAAATTTAAATCTTGAATAACACATAAACGGCCAGAGATTACATTTTTCTCCCAGAATATGTTTTTTTTTTTTTTTTTCTTTCTTCGTTTCTCTTGTGTTTGAACACATAAGATGCATAGGCCTAAGTTGTTTATTTATCAACGTAGTGAGTGTATTTATGCCGTACAACGCGTTGCTCAGCTGAATCCTTTGCTCGTGCAATAAATTAAACAACGTTGCCAAAATCGCCATATATATTTTCTTTTCTACTATTCGGTCGTCCTTATCTATTTTTTTATTTTTTTATGTTGTTGTTTTTTTCAGTCATGCCTTTGTTAATTGAAGATTAAGGGCTTCAGGTCAGGCTCTGTTGTTTGGTAGATTTGAGGTTAATTTTCGTGCATTTATAGAAGGGAAAAATGTGTATTAAGTAAAGGTGGAGGGTGAGGGACGAGGGGAATGGTATGGTGCATGACTGAGACAGGTGCTTGTGCTTGTGCCTCGCCTTTGCCTTTTTGTGTATATTTACTAACTAATTACTTACTATTGTTTTTCTGTCATTTTTGTTTGACTATCATGCAGAACAATGTTGCCATTTTGTTTCATTGCTACCTATGCCTCTGTTGCGCTACCACGATGAAATGTCATTGTTATCGTTTGACTTAGATTGATTTCATTGATTAGATTGATTTGGAAATATAGATTAAGCCGGGAACGAGTGTGATGATAGCTGTGATGGAAACAAAGTATGTAGATTACGACTTATTGGTGATGTCTTTGTCTTTCATCACTTCGTGTGTGTGTGTGTAGGTGTGCGCGTGCGTACGTGGGTGCGCGCCCGCCAGTGGTGTCAGTGTGTGTATGTGTGTGTGTGTATGTGTAATGTGTGTGTGTGTGTGTGTGTGTGTGCGTGCGTGTGTGTGTGTGTGTGTGTGCGGGGAGGGGGGGGGGGGTACGCACGCAGGTGTGGGTGCGAGTGTGTGTGCGTGCGCGCGCGGGCGCGCTCGCGTGTGTGTGCAGGCGTGTTCAGGTGTGTGTATGTACGTTTGCCGGATGTGCTCACAGAATTGTCATGTTAGTGCTTACTAAAACGATGTGAACTAAGTTGAAATTGACGTAGTACTAAATGTTGCTGATTTCATGACGATTGTAATTGTTGATGGCGGAAGGGTTAATGTGATCCCCTAAGACTTCACTACAGTTGTTGATGACATTATTGTAACACTGTAGGTTGATGGTAACTTTGTAGCAACGGTTCTTGTGATGATGGCCATGATGCTTATGACAATGGTAGTGGTGAAGATTATTGTGATGGTGGTGATGGTGATGATGACGATGGTGATGGTGACGGTGAGGATGATGATGATGATGCTAATTGTTATTATTCTTATTATTATTATTGTTATCATTGTCGTTTTCATGAACTTTTGATGTTATCGTAGTTATTATTATTATCATGATTTTGGGGGATGATGATGGTGAAGATGATGAAAACCATTGATACTGTCATAATATGCCATTGTTCTTACCATATCTGTTTTTGCTTTGTACATGTGGACGGTTGGAGAGTGTGCACTACATTATTGGGTTGGCCAGTGCACTGACACTACCTATGCACACTGTTTCCAACGCTCGGAATGTCTTGTAATTGTACATAGTTATGCTTGTTTGGTTATTGGATTTTGTCTACTTATCAGTTCTTGTTTAAGAAAAGAGAACAAATCCATGAAGTGTGCATACATACATGTATTTTCTTCCCTCGCAATGTTTTAGACCTAGATTAATTATACTTCATCAAGGCAACATTTTGCAAAATTCATTTCTTTTGTGAACTACACGTGATTTATTCTTTGTAATTTTATGTGTTTATTACGGCAACACTTTGCAAAATTCATTTCTTTTGTGAACTACACGTGATTTATTCTTTGTAATTTTATGTGTTTAGCGATAGAAAAGCCATATTTGATGTGATTATTCTTCTATTTGACGTGGTAGTATTTTGTTCCAGTTTGACAACTCTTAGTTTGAACCTATACTGAACATAGACTATTCTCTCTCTCTCTCTCTCTCTCTCTCTCTCTCTCTCTCTCTCTCTCTCTCTCTCTCTCTCTCTCTCTCTCTCTCTCTCTCTCTCTCTCTCTCTCACACACACACACACACACACACACACACACACACACACACACACACACAAACAAACACACAGGACTGTTGGCTTCGGCAGGGTTATCAGCTTTGTTATCGGCTTGAGATTAACTTTATAATTTACACTTTTTTTTGTCATTTACTATATCGTTGGTTACACCTTCCCTCTATAGCCCTTAAATTGTATCAACCACATGTACATATTTTGTTCTCGATTCTATTGTGAGAATAACATGAACATAGACTGATGACAGTCGGGATTTTTATGGTACAATTTTTTTTTTCTTCTATTCCCACCCCCCTTTTCTCTTTCTCCTGAGCACATATTCCACGGTGACAGGGCAATGCCTTTTCGTGAACATAGTATCCATTACAGTGTTGTTTGGGACGGGGGAGGTCTCTCTTTTAATGCAAAATGTTGAGGATGGCTTCTGGCTCAGTTGCACGTGAAAGAGCTACTGTCCTAACTTTTTATATATTTTTAATTATTATGATTATATAACACTGGTGAATTCATGCATCGCGAAATGTCGTGCCCCTCGTTTCTCGTTTTTCTTCTGTGTTCCGCTTGTCACCCCCCACCCCCCCCCCCCCCCCTCCCTCCTGACATTTGTCACATTCGCACCCTGCCTGTTGGGTGGATTTGTAATTAACCATACGTGATCTGGGGACATATGTGTATTTCTTTTTATTTGATCCATGTGGTGGGTTCAGCGTGAGTATTGCCAGTGAAGTCATTCTTTCAGGGAAATACTTTACGTAGGTTGGGTATCCCAGGAATCTGGGTCTCGGTCTCTCCCTCTTTCTGCCCTCCCCCGGCCCCCCCTCTCTCTCTCTCTCTCTCTCTCTCTCTCTCTCTCTCTCTCTCTCTCTCTCTCTCTCTCTCTCTCTCTCTCTCTCTCTCTCTCTCTCTCTCTCTCTCTCTCTCTCACTCTCTCTCTCTCTCTCTCTCTCTCTCTCACTCTCTCTCTCTCTCTCTCCACTCTCTCTCTCTCTCCCTCTCTCTCTCTCTCCTCTCTCTCTCTCTCTCTCACTCTCTCTCTCTCTCTCTCTCTCTCTCTCTCTCTCTCTCTCTCTCTCTCTCTCTCTCTCTCTCTCTCTCCTCTCTCTCTCTCTCTCTCTATCTCTCTCTCTCTCTCCCTCTCTCTCTCTCTCTCTCTCTCTCTCTCTCTCTCTCTCTCTCTCTCTCTCTCTCTCTCTCGTACCCCCTCCCTCTCTCGTACCCCCTCCTTCCCCCGATTTTGTTTTCCATTTTGGCTTCTCGCTATTATCGGTGATTGGGTCCCTTGTTTATACGAAGCTCTTTTCACTAAATATTTCCCCATTGTGAGTTTTGGTGTCTCCGCGTGTGCGTGCTGCGTGGTATTTTTTGTGCGTGTTTGTTTTCTGCTTGATAATCTGAAGTACATTCATTACTCGTTCATTATCCATTATTTTAACCAGATAGTTGTATTTTCTTCTTTACGCTAAACAGTTTTTTGCTACTGTTTGACCAAAAATGGAGGTTAATGTTATACCTTTCGACTTTTTTTTTTCTGCTTCTTTTTGAAATGTCATTGTGTTGGATCATTTGTCCTTCTGTCGTTCTGAATCCCTATCAAGTCAAGTCAAGTCAAGAAATCTTTATTATCTCTATGCAGAGAAATTGCATTCGGGTGCTAACACAGAATTACAAAAATAGAACACAACATATTATTTAAGGGCTTAAAAACAGTCACAAGAACTAATACGTCAACCATATTGCCACAAATTTAACAATTCATATACTACGATCGCATTGCACCAACAAACACTCAAACCATATTGCACACACAAAATGGCTTATATACCAGGTAAGAATATACATTAAATAGTAAATCATTTTAGGATTCACAAACACATTACTTTCTTTTAAGAGAAGGTACATTAAGAGCAGATTAAGTTTAAAGTTAATAAACATATATAATACTTATTAATAACATGCTAATTAAGAAGATATACATCTTAAATCATTTTGTAATTCATAAAACATTACTTTCTTTTAAAAAGAAGATACATAATACTGATTAAGAACGACCTTAAAAAAAAATTGAAAAAATAAAAAATGCTGATAAAGAACAGCAGTACAGTACATAATTCACCCCCCCCCCCCAGACACTAACACACACACACACCTACCCCCCCCCGCACACACACACACACACACACACCCATACACACACACACACATGCACGTTCACTTCCAATGGACGGACATGCTGCATTTCATCAGAGAACCATTTCACAGAATAAATCATGAATTTAAAAGCTTGATTGATCTGGGGACAAACGTTTTCTGTGCTCTAGCTTTCAGCTTCAACGTCCTGTAACGGCGACCCGATGGTAAAAGTTCATAATATCTGGCTAAAACATGGCTGTCATCATTAATTACTTTCCTGGCCTTTTGTACTGCTCTTTCATCAAATAAATCTTGTAATCCATTCTGCCTCACACCCACAATCTTACTGCACACATTCACCATATCATTCAGCACACGCTTGCTTCTTACACTCAAACTTCCATACCAACAAAGAAATGAAACAGTGAGAACTGACTCGATACAACACCGGTAATAAGAATGCAGAATGTCAGAATGAACACCGATGTTTCTCAATTTCTGTAAACAAAAAATTCTTGGCTGGCATTTCTTATGAACATAATCAACATTTTTATCGAAAGTGAGCTTCCTGTCTAGTACTGTACCAAGATATGTATAATCATTCACCCTTTCAACAGTCTCACCGTTAAGCACAAGCATCGGGACAGGCAGTGGGTTTTTGCGAAAATCAATCAGCATTTCTTTTGTTTTTACTACATTCAAATCCAAATAGTTGTATTTACACCAAGAACAAAACTTTTCAACTTCACTAAAATAAACTGAATCTGAATTTGATAGATCTTGGATTGCAGAGTCATCAGAATATTTGACGACGGGTGTTTCATCTGTACCTGTGCAGTCGTTAGTATACAATGTGAAAAGAATAGGGGATAGAACTGTACCTTGGGGAGCACCAGTAGAAGTCGACCTTTCAGAGGAAACAACAGAATGAAAACGAACAGACTGTGTTCTGTGGAGCAGAAAATTGACGATCCAGAGAATGAGCTTGGGATCAACATCTAAACGTAACATTTTCAGAGCCAAGAGATGAGGTTGTATAGTATTGAAAGCAGAGGAGAAGTCAATGAACAAAATACGAACAAAAGAATTAGGGTTATTCAAGTGCAGAAAGGCGTTGTTCAGAAGTGTTAGAATGGCATCGTCTGTCCCCCTGCAGGGTTTGTAGGCGAACTGAAAAGAGTCAAAGTGCTGGTTAGTGAAACTAAGGAGGCGTTGGAGAACAATCTTTTCGAAACATTTCATGACTATGGAGGTTAGAGCAACAGGACGGTAATCGTTTAGTATGACAGGATTCTTTTTCTTGGGAACAGGAGTGATAGTAGAGTTTTTCCCTATGCCTGTCATTGTACCCTTGAGCGGCAAGAAAACGTGTGCTTTTAATTTGCCGTTGGCTGTGATGCACTCACTCTCCCATGCTTGCTTAATCCGCTGGTTGCATAGTCAAATTTTTTTAAATATTTTTTTTTGTCGGTTTTTCCTTGCTGTGACGACTTCTCTATTTGTTGAGGTTTGTCAGTTTTGTTTGTTTGCTTTGTCTTTTTTTGTTGTTGTTTTTTTGCTACTGTTGTTCTTATTGTGCATTTTTGTCCCTTGTACTTTTGTTTCATGCAAATTGGCTGTATTGGATTTGTTCATTCTTTTGGTGGGTCGTTTGTCAGATATTATATGAGCTCTGAAGTATTTGATGGATAGTACGATATCAGTCGCTTCCGTAAACTGCCAGGGCCTGAATGGCAAGCAAAAAAGGCGCGATGTCCTTCATTACCTTAAAAACAAAAAATATAGTGTTTATTTTCTACAAGACACACATTTTGAAGAAAAAATGGAACAGTATATCACAGCAGAGTGGGGGTATAAAGCATTTTTTTCAAGCCATGCTTCCAATTCTAGGGGTGTTGCAATCCTTTTCAACAACAACTTCGAATTCAAGGTTAAAAGAGTATACAAGGGAAATGGGGGAAACAGTGTCATGGTCCTTGTTGAAATTAAACAGAAGGATTTTCTCTTTGTAAATGTATGCGGGCCAAATAGGGATGACCCGGAATTCTATTTTTTCTTGAGTAACAAAATTAAAGAATTTAATACTGATAATGTAATACTTGGGGGAGACTTTAACTTAGTGCTTGATCCTTCAAGAGATTATGATAACTATAAGAATGTTAACAATCCCAAGGCTACAGATGCTGTGGATCACCTGGTTGATGATTTGCAGCTGAGTGATATTTGGAGAGAGTTAAACCCAGATTGTCGAAGATTTACATGGAGGAGGAATAATCCATTTCAGCAAGCTAGACTTGACTTTTTTCTTGTCTCTGATCACATTGTGCAAACTGTGCAAGATTCTGATATTGAGTGTGGATATCGCACAGACCACTCAATGATAGTTTTGAATTTGAAATTAAACGAAGCACTTAAATGCAACACTTTTTGGAAATTCAACTCGTCACTATTAAAAGACAAGACATACATTGATGAAATTAACGAAGAGATCACAAATATTAAACGAGATTATGCAGCGAGTCCATACACAAGAGAAACAATTGACACTGTCCCACCGCAAGATCTACACCTTACTATTTCTGATGAGCTGTTCTTGGATTTTCTCCTCATGAAAATTAGATCAAAGACAATTGCCTATGCTACTATGAAGAAAAGGAAAATGAACGAAGAAGAGCATAAACTACAGGAGGAACTACAGCATCTCGAGCAAAAGGAGACTAAAAGTGAAGAAATATTACAAACCATAGACTCTAAGAAAGAACAATTGAAAGCTATTAGAGAAAAAAGAATAGAAGGGGTTATTCTAAGGTCAAGGGCCAGATGGATATCTGATGGGGAAAAAGCAACAAGCTACTTTTGCAACTTAGAAAAACGGCATTACATTAGTAAAAGCATGGCTAAACTAAATGACAAACATGGTAATGTTATGCAAGAGCAGAAAGATATTCTACTTGAGGTTAAGGGGTTTTATGAACATCTGTATAAAAAAGCTGGCGTGGAAAATTGTGAGATTGATGAGTTGGTAAGAAATATCCCATGTTTAGATAATGAAGAAGCACAAACATTAGAAGGTGATATTACTCTAGAGGAAGCAGGGTTTGCTCTGAAAAGCATGCAGAATAGTAAAAGCCCAGGCACTGATGGCTTCACTGCCGATTTTGTTTAATGTTTTTGGAAAACAATTGGGGGGTTTGTTGTTAGAGCACTAAATGCAGGACTTCAAAGGGGAGAACTTTCTTGCG
>JAGGCT020000400.1:0-15135 GCA_017654935.2 Phymorhynchus buccinoides
GTCACTTACTCAAAATAAACTTAGTACTTGCCTTTCTGTAGGGGTTATTTTAGTAATTAATGCAATCAACAGTAAAAATGATGTTCGGATACGCACACCTGTCGGTCTCATTGCCGATCATTCGCGATCGACGTTTTCGTGTGAAAAGTATCTCTATGCTTTGTATAAAGTGTTAAACCACTCTAAGTCCGATAAAAATCAATGAAACTATCCAATTCATTGTCTAAAATACTGTCCGAATCCTCAGCAGATGACCAGTCGATCGATAGTCGACGTTAACCATAGTAGGCACTGCACTAGCATGAGTCTCAACAGTCACTTCACTCTGGCCCCTATAACTAAGTCCAAAAGCACGATTGGCACACAATTTATCGGTAAAAACATCGATAACATCGTCGTCTATCGCTTGGAACGCAGCCATTTTGATGAAAAAAGATTGTCCAAAACAACCGCTAAGAAAATCGATCAAAATTAGCCTTCAATCGACCTCCATTGCAAATGGCGGCCATTGCAACAGGAAGTTGAACGCTTTCCGGATGTCGCTAGGAACTTCCTCTCTGCACTGGAGAGCTCTCACTTCCTTAGCAATATGACTAAACAACGTTGCTTGACGGCTCTCAAAATATCGGAGTTTCGGCTATCGCGATCGGAGAGCTGGTTGAAGCCCAAAAAATCGGAGTTTACCCGCCGAAATAAAGAAGAAGAAGAAGAACAAGAACAAGAACAAGAATAAGAACCCTCTACATTTCTCTGCTGTCTGTTCCTTCTATGTGCCACTTCTGGCTTGTATCTCGATATTTTTATGTTGAGTCCTGGAATTGCCTGATCATTTCAGTGAAATCAAGAAAACCATAAAATTATATTAATCAATGTGACACATTTTAGGCTTATTGAATGGAATATCATAAGATTAACGATACTGCCAATAAATTTCCAATTCTTGGTGACATGACCAACACCAATTACCTTAGATCATCATCAGCCCATTAATTCATCAGATATTTTCAATCATTACAGTCCATAACCGTTGAGCAAAGCAAAATGTCCACCAAGGTGAACGTAGGTCCCAAACTTCACCCATGCAGCAACACATCATTACAACTAATCAAAATACATACTACCTCATGTTCGCATTGACCTATTCAAGTCAACCTTGCTTATTTTCGACCAACTGTCTGTAACTCTCTTCCCATGTCTATCAAAGCCTGCCAATCATTACACACTTTTAAATCACGTGTATAGACCTTTCTTCTTGAAGATGAAACATCACCACAATGGGCAAATACTCTTGCCTTGATTTGACTTGACTTCTGGTTTTGGTTACTCCGTAAACCAAATGAAAGCAACCCAACCCTCGCTGGGGCAATTTGAATTTGTACTTTCGGTTTGCTGTTATATCGGAAGTGTTGCAAATCTACTTTTTAGTCAATATTTAAGACAAGAACAATTTCTGTCGAAGCATTTTTTAGTTACTCTAAAATCTTATTCTCTTGGCTTTGTTTTTCGCTCACTTTGGCAAAAATGCATGCAAATCATTTTAATATTAGACATTTTGCATAAGCACACAGTCCTGTCTGTCTCTTAAATTGCTTCTTTTTTTGGCATGATGGGGCCGAAAAACAAGGCCATATGAATTACTATTGTAAATCATATGTTTATAATGATGTTTACCTATTCCTGTGTCTGTAGTATTGGACAATGCACAACTCGATTTATTATGACCGAAGTAAAATGTTCATGATTCAGGCTATTTTGTGAATGATGTAGCTTTTGTGTGTTTGTTTTTTCGTGTTTTTTTCCATGCTTTTTAAAATCATTTTATTATTATTACTGTACATTTTCTTTGTGGTTTTTTTGTATCATTAGTTTTGTGTTAAATTATATTCTACTTTATCTCAATATGTATTTTTTTCTCTTTAAGTTTACTAGTTTATTTCTTAAACTATTGATTTGATTTATGGTGTTTGCTTGTGACTTAATTATGAGAAAATTAAAATAAAAACGTTTAAAACAGTCCTACAGCGTCCTGAACATTTCTGCAAAACTGAAAGAAGATGGTGAAGAAACATGTTTTTACAAATACAATAGCATTCCTTCTTTTTTTTTAAAAGGGGGGAGAGAGGTGTTTTTTCCAGAAAATAACAATAATATTCTCTCTCTTCACAGCTAAACAGGAATGCTCTCTAGAATCCGGTATAAAGAAAAGGATAAGACGCATATATACTTACAAGTTACTGATTACAAACCGTTACAAAAAAAAGTAAATAAATTAAATCTTCAAAGAGTAGTTATCAGCTTAACCTTTCTGCATCTGTCAATGGAAGACACCTGAATTATTAAAACATCGAATTTGACTCGTGTATTTGCTCTGTGTGTGTGTGTGTGTGTGTGTGTGTGTGTGTGTGTGTGTGTGTGTGTGTGTGTGTGTGTGTGTGTGTGTGTGTGTGTGTGTGTGTGTGTGTGCGTGTGTGTGTGTGTGTGTGTGTGTGTGTGTGTGTGTGTGTGTGTGTGTGTGTGTGTGTGTGTGTGTGTGTGTGTGTGTGTGTGTGTGTGTGTGTGTGTGTGTGTGTGTGTGTGTGTGTGTGTGTGTGTGTGTGTGTGTGTGTGTGTGTGTGTGTGTGTGTGTGTGTGTGTGTGTGTGTGTGTGTGTGTGTGTGTGTGTGTGTGTGTGTGTGTGTGTGTGTGTGTGTGTGTGTGTGTGTGTGTGTGTGTGTGTGTGTGTGTGTGTGTGTGTTGTGTGTGTGTGTGTGTGTGTGTGTGTGTGTGTGTGTGTGTGTGTGTGTGTGTGTGTGTGTGTGTGTGTGTGTGTGTGTGTGTGTGTGTGTGTGTGTGTGTGTGTGTGTGTGTGTGTGTGTGTGTGTGTGTGTGTGTGTGTGTGTGTGTGTGTGTGTGTGTGTGTGTGTGTGTGTGTGTGTGTGTGTGTGTGTGTGTGTGTGTGTGTGTGTGTGCGTGTGTGTGCGTGTGCGCGCGCGTGTGTGTGTGTGTGCGTGTTTGTTTGCCAGTCTGTCTCTGTCAGTCTGTGTAGTTGTCTGTTAGTCTATCGGTCTGTCTGTCTCTCTCACTGTCTCTGTTGCTTTCAGATTCCTTAGATTCAGGTTACTCACCACACTGTTTCAGCACATCGCAGGTGGTGCCGTTTCTACACAGATCAGAAACATCCTCCGCACAGCTTTCCTGCACGTTACGACCTGAACACCGACACAACACAACCCTCACCTTATTGGAACTTACGGCTGGCCGTACGAAATATGTAGACCAACGACACAAATAAAACATAACAAGAACGCATGCCACAATGACTCGCTCATATAGGGAGGGTGTAGGCTAGACAGTTTTATAAGCCTCAGAAAAAACTTTTCATTCACATGTTTGGAAGATGAAAAATGAAATGGTCATTCTAAATGTATTAGTCAAGTTCAATATGTTGTCTAGCTCAATATGTTTGCTAAAATTGATTTTTGTTTTGCTTTGTTGTATTGGTTAGGCTAACCAAAACGTAAAAATCATAGGGTTCCAATTTTCCCGGCCCTCTACCCCCTTTGGGGAAGCCTAAATTATTGTTTTACGTCTTCTCGATCATAAGAAATCATATGGGACATTACTATTTATAAAGTTAGAGGATTTGGGGGAGGGGGGAAACCTGGCCTATAAAACCCCTATACCAGTGTCACGCACCATGCAACATTTGTTTGTAAATATTGTAAATAATATCTTCGTTTTGTTTTCTAAACATGACATATGCTTCTCTATCTTTTCATTCTGTTAATCTTTTCATAGTTTCTAGCGTAAAAAAAAAAAATAAAGGAAAGAAAAAAATCAGAAAAATTCAGTACAATACAGAACAACGGAACTCATCAATACAACAATAATGAAAACACAGTCTAATGCAATACAACAAACTGCAATGCAAAACAATGCTGTAGAATAGAATGCAGTACAATACATTAGGTACTCACGGCAAATGCCATCGGTTTCACACACCAACCCCCTCAAACAGACACCCTTCTTTCCTTTACAGTTCCCACCCGCAGGGATCACTGGAAAATAATCAACACAAAGTAACAAAAATCAATCCAAAATAGCCCACAGTTAAACAAGGTTGTCGCCGAGCGGCAGACATGCCCTTTGTTTCATATAATTCATACTCTATCTCTCCAGCTCTACCCCTCTTCCCTTCCTTAACTGCATTTCGTGGGTGATGTATATGTGACCCAGCACCACGAAAGGGACATTTATTTATTAAGTCGCTGGGCTAGTTTCTCACAACAGGCTTACAAAGTCCAAAATCTAATTTGTTTGTCAATTTTCGGCTATGGATATGTTTGTGTTCTCTAACATCTTATCTTCCACAAAGGATAATCTTTAATATGGTCTCTAAAGGGTCTTATAAGTGTTTTAAAACGAGTAGGTCAATGCATTTTCTTCAACTAGGCTAGACTTTAGACTGTGTTTTCTCAAAATGGCCGACATTCACCCTACTAACTTTAAATGCCCATAACTCTGGAACATAAAAAGATACAAGAATGTTTTTTGTATCATTATAAAGAGACTTGTCTGAAGTTGTCAAATGTATAATTTTCTCAGAATGGTCAGTTTGACACTTAAAATAAAACGTCCTCATTTGCGGTGCTGGGTCACATACGTTTCTAGGGTGTGCAGCCTACAGTTTGTGGCCCATAGCCACCGCTCGGCTCTCACTTTCACTTTACTCTTGTCTCTTTCAAAATTCCTCCACCCAAACATGTTGGTTGGATGTTAGCCAAACATACACCCAGGTATGTGGCTGTAGAGATGTAGGACCAAGGATGTCATACTAGTTACATAAAAATGCCCAACAATACAATTAAAAAAACCACACTATTTGTACTCAAAATTTCCTTGGCACTGAAGGGGTTAAATGCTGAATTAAAAATGTCCCTACCTCAGAAATTGAAAAACACGCCATAAACAGACTATCATGCCAAATGTTATGCTTATTACATGGAAATACCCATCACTATATTTTTTTAAAATAATAACTGTTCGTAATCAAAATGCCATTGGCACTGAATGTGTTAAAGGCTGAATAGAAAATGTCCCTACATCAGAAGTTAATAAACACACTGACACTATATAGAAACTATCCTGCCAAATTTCATGCTTGTTTCATGAAAATGCATACCACTATAATTTTCTTTTAATTTATTACTGTCTGTGATAAAAATTACACTTGGCACTGAATGGGTTAAAGGCTGAATTGCAAACGTCCCTACACCAGAAATTCATAAACACACCATAAGAAACCATCATGCCAAATTCTTGTTGAAAATGCACAATTCTGCTACATACGTCTGAAGAACACAGGTGAAAAACGGAAATGAAAAAGAATTTTGAGTTTTTACGGGTATTTAACTAACCCTACCCTCAAAATGAAAATAGACTCCAAAGAAGGGGAAATAGGTATAAAAAAAACCACTTCTAGACGTGTGTAGCCCTATTATGTTAAAAATCAAACAACCTGCTTTCGATTTTTATCATAAAAACGCAGCCAGTGGCCAGTACCCATCCGGGGTAAGGTTACACATCTGTGGCAGGCTGGTCTGTTATCCTTTGCATTGCTATATTATTGGACAGCTCTCACGTTGCTACAGGCCCCTGTTACAGATAAATGTTAACTAATCTACAATGTAAGTCAAAGGCAGGGACGTGTCTAATCCTACTTACCGCAGACGTTTCCCAAGGCACACACCAGACCGTCCATGCATCGGGCAGTCGACTGTTTGTCTGGTGAGCAGTCACCACCTTCAGTCGCCACTAGGCACAAAACGGCAGAAATAAAGGTCACGATGGGGCAGAGCAAGGCAGAAACAAAGGTCACGATGGGGCAGAGCAAGGCAGAAATAAAGGTCAATGGGGCAGAAATAAAGGTCACGATGGGGCAGAGCAAGGCAGAAACAAAGGTCACGATGGGGCAGAGCAAGGCAGAAATAAAGGTCACGATGGGGCAGAAATAAAGGTCACGATGGGGCAGAAATAAAGGTCACGATGGGGCAGAAATAAAGGCAGAAACAAAGGTCACGATGGGGCAGAGCAAGGCAGAAATAAAGGTCACGATGGGGCAGAGCAAGGCAGAAATAAAGGTCACGATGGGGCAGACGATGGGGCAGAAATAAAGGTCATGATGGGGCAGAAAAAGGCAGAAATAAAAGGTCATGATGGGGCAGAAAACGGCAGAAATAAAAGGTCATGATGGGGCAGAAAAAGTCAGAAATAAAGGTCATGATGGGGCAGAAAAAGGGAAATAAAGGTCATGATGGGGCAGAAAAAGGCAGAAATAAAGGTCACGATGGGGCAGAAATAAAGGTCATGAGAAAGAAATAAATGTCACATGATGGGGCAGAAATAAAGGTCACGATGGGGCAGAAATAAAGGTCATGATGGGGCAGAAATAAAGGATGGGGCAGAAAAAAAGGTCATGATGGGGCAGAAATAAAGGTCATGATGGGGCAGAAAGCAGAAATAAAAATGAGGTCATTGATGGGGCAGGGTCATGATGGGGCAGAAATAAAGGTCATGATGGGGCAGAAAACGGCAGAAATAAAGGTCATGATGGGGCAGAAAAAGGTAGAAATAAAGGTCATGATGGGGTAGGCAGTCATGATAAAGAAAAAGGCAGAAATAAAGGTCAGAAATAAAGGTCACGATGGGGCAGATAAAGGTAGAAATAAAGTCACGATGGGGCAGATAAAGGTAGAAATAAAGGTCACGATGGGGCAGATAAAGGTAGAAATAAAGGTCACGATGGGGCAGATAAAGGTAGAAATAAAGGTCACGATGGGGCAGATAAAGGTAGAAATAAAGGTCACGATGGGGCAGAAAAAGGCAGAAATAAAGGTCACGATGGGGCAGATAAAGGTAGAAATAAAGGTCACGATAGGGCAGATAAAGTAGAAATAAAGTTCACGATAGGGCAGATAAAGGTAGAAATAAAGGTCACGATGGGGCAGATAAAGGAGAAATAAAGGTCATGATGGGGCAGATAAAGGTAGAAATAAAGGTCATGATGGGGCAGAGAAAGGCAGAAATAAAGGTCATGATGGGGAGCAGAAATAAAGGTCATGATGGGGCAGAGAAAGGCAGAAATAAAGGTCATGATGGGGCAGAGAAAGGCAGAAATAAAGGTCATGATGGGGCAGAAATAAAGGTCATGATGGGGCAGAGAAAGGCAGAAATAAAGGTCATTGATGGAGCAGAGAAAGGCAGAAATAAAGGTCATGATGGGGCAGAGAAAGGCAGATATAAAGGTCATTGATGGGGCAGATAAAGGCAGAAACAAAGGTCATGATGGGGCAGCAGAAATAAAGGTCATGATGGGGCAGAGAAAGGCAGAAATAAAGGTCATGATGGGGCAGAAATAAAGAAAAAGGCAGAAATAAAGGTCATGATGGGGCAGAAATAAAGGTCATGATGGGGCAGAAATAAAGGTCATGATGGGGCAGAGGAAGGCAGAAATAAAGGTCATGATGGGGCAGAGGAAGGCAGAAATAAAGGTCATGATGGGTCAGATGGGAAGGCAGAGGTCAATGGGGCAGAAAAAAGGTCATGAGAAATAAAGGGGCAGAAATGGGGCAGAAGTAGAAATAAAGGTCATGATGGGGCAGACAAAGGGAAATAAAGGTCAGATGGGGCAGAGGAAGGCAGAAATAAAGGTCATGATGGGGCAGAGGAAGGCAGAAATAAAGGTCATGATGGGGCAGAGGAAGGCAGAAATAAAGGTCATGATGGGGCAAAGGTCAAGGCAGAAATAAAGGTCATGATGGGGCAGAGGAAGGCAGAAATAAAGGTCATGATGGGGCAGAGGAAGGCAGAAATAAAGGTCATGATGGGGCAGAGGAAGGCAGAAATAAAGGTCATGATGGCAGAAATAA
Source organism: Phymorhynchus buccinoides (assembly GCA_017654935.2). Classification (NCBI taxonomy): domain Eukaryota; kingdom Metazoa; phylum Mollusca; class Gastropoda; order Neogastropoda; family Raphitomidae; genus Phymorhynchus; species Phymorhynchus buccinoides. Next base: position 7,908 of record JAGGCT020000400.1, read on the forward strand.
AGGTCATGATGGGGCAGAAATAAAAAGGAAATAAAGGTCATGATGGGGCAGAGGAAGGCAGAAATAAAGGTCATGATGGGGCAGAGGAAGGCAGAAATAAAGGTCATGATGGGGCAGAAATAAAGGTCATGATGGGGCAGAAATAAAGGTCATGATGGGGCAGACAAGGGCAGAAATAAAGGTCATGATGGGGCAGACAGAAATAAAAAGGCAGAAATAAAGGTCATGATGGGTCAGAATAAAGGTCATGATGGGGCAGAAATAAAGGTCATGATGGGTCAGACAAGGGTAGAAATAAAGGTCAAGACAGAAATAAAGGTCATGATGGGTCAGACAAGGGTAGAAATAAAGGTCATGATGGGTCAGACAAGGGTAGAAATAAAGGTCATGATGGGTCAGACAAGGGTAGAAATAAAGGTCATGATGGGTCAGACAAGGGTAGAAATAAAGGTCATGATGGGTCAGACAAGGGTAGAAATAAAGGTCATGATGGGTCAGACAAGGGTAGAAATAAAGGTCATGATGGGTCAGACAAGGGTAGAAATAAAGGTCATGATGGGTCAGACAAGGGTAGAAATAAAGGTCATGATGGGTCAGACAAGGGTAGAAATAAAGGTCATGATGGGTCAGACAAGGGTAGAAATAAAGGTCATGATGGGTCAGACAAGGGTAGAAATAAAGGTCATGATGGGTCAGACAAGGGTAGAAATAAAGGTCATGATGGGTCAGACAAGGGTAGAAATAAAGGTCATGATGGGTCAGACAAGGGTAGAAATAAAGGTCATGATGGGTCAGACAAGGGTAGAAATAAAGGTCATGATGGGTCAGAGAAAGGCAGAAATAAAAGTCACTCTATCAGATTTCACCAGTCACAAATATTTTACTGAAGTGTGTCATAGGTTGATTTTAAAAGCATGTATGATGTATGTGTATTACAAAGGGTGTCTGTTTTTTTTACATTGAAACTGTTATGATTTCAATATATGCTTTCTATTGTTTTGGTTACGTTTGTTCCTGTTATGGGAGGCTTATTGATACAGCACCTGTCACGCAATTCGTACCATCTGGTTTCATACCAAACGGTAGAAGACTGTGGGTTAATATTTAAGTGTGAAGTTTGGACAGGGGAAGGGAAGTATTTTATCTCAACCAAAATGCAGCGAAGCGGAACACTCTTTGCAAGGCAAACAAAATTTCATGTTGGCAGCATTTTATGTAATTTTGGGTAACGCTTTTTTGTTTGCTATTCAGTGCACACATGTAAAGATTAAAACTGGAAATGCCACTTTAAAATCTTTACGGTCTTAGGGTCAATGTTGTCCACTTTGTAAATAAAAATATTCCAAGGAAAAATAATTGGGCCGTAGTTATGCAATTCGTACCACTATCACGTAATTTTTACCTCCTATGTCTTTTGAATGGCACAGCCACAAAAAGGCATTCATGAGCCTGTTTTACGTGACAGCAAACTTTTGATGAGAAAATGACATAAGAATTAATTTGACATCACAGAGACTAACTGGAACATTTATAAGAGAGAATGGCCTATAGTTAAAGCCAAGTCACGTGCATACTACCGTTGAATTAGTGATATAAACACCCTGGTAGGATATTAGTAACTTGGTGGTACGAATTCCGTAACAGGTCTTGTAATTCATACCTTTTGAAGAAAAAAGTATTTTTACTATTAAGCCAAAAGTACAAACATTATCTTTATATAGTATATAGTTATAGCCCTCTACCAGCAGTATCCATGTTGAAAGTTTTATAGCTTTTGGATTATCTGCCCTTGAGATAGTGATCTTTATCCTTAGGAGGTACTACAGTGGAACCTCCCTTATAAGACCTCCAAAAATCATCCAAAATGAGGTCTTATAGGGGAGGTAATTTTAATACTTACAAAGAAGGGCAATGTTTCAGAGAAGTAGGTCTTATGTGGGAGGGAGTCTTATAAGGGAGGTTCCACTGTATATCAATAAGTGTCCCATACAATACAAACATTTTCAAGATTTTAATAAAGACAAAAAAGAAACAGTAACATTTCTTGGAGATGTGGTGTGGTACTCACAGCAAGTTAAGGTGGAGGGGTCAACCACAAAGTCTTCCCTGCACTGGCACTTGTCATCGGCATTACAGAAACTCCCTACCGACTCACATCGATAGTTCTCTCCGCACGATCCGCCCACTATGCTCGGCTTAGGGTCTGTAGCATCCAGAAAAAAACAAAATATCACGAATAAAACATAAATGCTTCATCAGCGTCACGCTTGCACCATTTAACTGTCTCTAAAACGCCACACTTATAGCACAACTGCCTTCCAAACAACATGCTCATAGCATAATCAACTACCTTTATAAAGTTAATCTCATAGCAGACCTGCCTCTATAACGTCACCCTTAGAGCACAACTGCCTTCAAAACATCAGGCTTATAGCATAACTGCCTACAGGGAGCTGCACTGGCTGCCAAAGCAGTTTCGTTTTGAGTATGAGTTGGCAGTCCTCGCATTTCGCCACTTTGAAAAGACCCTTCCATCCTACCTCTCAAGTGCTCTCCACACTTACACACCTTCTCGCTCACTCAGATCTTCCCATGCCAAACAGCTGAAAGCTCCTAAGGTGAATTTAAAGTATTTTGGACAATGCAGTTTTAGTTTTTGTGCCCCCACTGTCTTTGTTGTTGTTGTTGTCTTGCCCTGGCTTAAAGACTCCAGGGATCATCCCACCATCGTTTCTTCTTAGACCATGTGACGCCACTGAGGCTAACTAATGCCTAAGCCTGAAGTACTAACCGCATTTGTCAGTGCCGGCGTGGGTCTTTTGGTCGTTGCACTGGCATTGATCCTCTTTAGAGCATGAGCCGCCACTCAGACACATGGCTGGTTCCTTCTTACAGCTCCCTGTTTTTGCTGTCCCTGACAATCAAATGAACAAACAAATAGAGAATAAAGAAAGAAAAGAGGAATGAAAGAAAGGATGAGAGAGAGAGAGAGAGAGAGAGAGAGAGAGAGAGAGAGAGAGAGAGAGAGAGAGAGAGAGAGAGAGAGAGAGAGAGAGAGAGAGACAGACAGATAGGCAAACAGACAAACAGATAGACAGACAGAGCCAGACAGGCAAAAAAGAAAGACAGAGACAAAAGAAAAACAGAAAACAGTAGAGTGTCGCAAAGTGGCAGACATGTATGTTATTCGCCTCAATTTGCCACCCACAATTCTTTACCATAGCCATTATCTATTCTTCCAGCTCTTCCCCCTCTCCACCTCACACATCCTCTCAATGCGTTCCTTGGGTGATGTTGATCAAATGTCGTGGCCTAGGGTCAACCAAATATGAAGATGATAATTCCAAAGCTGTGGCATTATGTCCACAACAATAAGGTTAGATTTTAAAAGTCAAACTTCAGGGGCAAAGTCAACATGGCTACAATTAATTCTGCTTACAGATCTGTTCAGTTCCAGGTAACACCATTAACTCCCAGCCAGATCGTAACTGATCATGGCATGGAAATGGCATTGCATACTGTAGTTGCACGTAACGTAGTAACAGCGTGATGCGAGCTTGGAAGGTGTGGTAAGCTGTCCTCTCGCTAGGTGCATTTTGAACATACTCAAAACTCTTAGAAAGGAAGTGGTGACAAAGGAAGCGTGGCAAGATCGTAGTGAGAACGGGAACAACGTAGTGGTAGCGTGGTGAGTGCATAGACAGCTGTGGTAGTGGCAGATTAGGTCTACTGAGAATGGAGCAGCACCATAGGGCCCGCACCAAGAATGTGGCTCGATTGAAAATAAATTGCGCTTTTCAGATCATAGTGAAGTCGTGCATACAGTCACACTTGAGGATTTCCATTCGCCAGATCAGTGAGTGTAGCAGTGTCTCGATTAAAACTAAATTGTGCCATGGGTCTCCACTTTCAGATCATAGTGAGGTCGTGCATACAGTCACACTTGAGGATTTCCATGACATCTCCAGCTCTCTGAAATTTAGCATGCAGTGAGGTTGTAGCAGTGTCTCGATTAAAACTAAATTGTGCTATGGGTCTCCACTTTCAGATCATAGTGAGGTCATGGTTACAGTCACGCTTGAGGATTTCCATGACCTCACCAGCTCTCTGAAACTTTAGCAATCAGTGAGAGTGTAGCAGTGTTGTCATTGTGTGTGATGGCGTATTAAATGTACCACTAACAAAACTTGAAGCAATTATGTACAGAGGTTCACAAGTTATTCTTGGGACAGACAAAATACATAAACCAGCCAATAATCAACCAGACAAACAAAAACCAACCAACAGACCAAGGCTGGTACTAACACAAATCTGGGACAAAGGACAAAATCCCACATTGAAGCTGTCTGTACGATGGCTAACAGAACCCTGGGCTTCCTGAGATGAAACTTGAAGGTGTGCTCTGCAACAACAAAGGAGCTCGCATACAAGGCCACATGGTGAGATCTGTTGTAGAATATGCTAGCCCAGTCTGGGATCCACACACCAAAAGGCTCATCACAGAACTTGAAAAAGTCCAGCGCATAGCTGCGAAGTTTGTCATTAACCAGCATATAAACACCTCAAGTGTCGGTGCTATGCTACAGTAGATGCAGTAGCAATCTTCAGCTGAACGCCGCCATGCCTCCAGGTTTCCATGTTCTTGAACATCTTGAACGGGCAAGCCTGCATAGTTATTATGATGTCCTGCCTTGACACCTTAAGACACAGCCACAGTCAACAATACCAGCAGATCACCTCGAGGACAGATTACAGAAAGTACTCCTTCTTCCCAACGTATCAACGAATCAAAATGGATTACTATCAACATCCCATGTCAGATCTGGCATTGCAGTACCTCCAGGATCTGCTCTAAGCTTTGAATGATGGTACGTTGATGGTTCATCACATATGTGCTGCTTGCATGTTCAGAGCTTCACATTGTCAGCGGGCCCGGGTCTTTGACCCGCTTTGACAGTTATTTGATCCCTCATTTTAAGCAGCCAAGGGTCATCTGACCCATGAAGTCTGCAACAAAATTGAATTTTAATACTACAGTAACACATTACTGACCCATTAGTATGAAAATTGGCCCATTTTATTTTCTCATAGTAACAAAACCAAGTCTATGCAGAGCTTCACTGGCCTTCTTTGTCTTCTCTCAAACTGCTCGAGGCAGAGACTTGGGATTTGGGATGTGGATGGATGTTGGTGTCCTTACCAGATTCTGCTCGGTGAGGTCCCCCCAGTCATCGTTAAGGGTGGCGTTTACATGAAATGTACTTTTTTGCAGTGGGAGGCAAATGGCACAGCCGCCGTTACAACACGTGCAGAGCACGGGTATAGCTAGTATCTTTTAAATATAATTCTATACATTAAATGCTTATCTAGAGTAAAAAGGGGGATTGCTTCTCCTTAAGGCGCCGTCGTAATATGACGTCAATTTGTGGATCTCCAGTTCGATATTGGAAAATAATTAGATCACCAGAATCTGTTAAAATGGTTCTACTTTCACTGTACCAACCCCCTTGTTTGTAACTGAAAGCGGTTTTTTTACGCAAACGGATTTCTGAAGACTATGACACATTGGTCATTGCGTTTCGGTACGGGTCAGTGCGTACCTTAGATACAGGCCATCGCGTACTGTCTCTAAAAAACGTACTTTCAACTTAAAGTGAGTTTTTTTCAAATGATAAGAATATGTAAACATTCAGCTTTATTTTACAGCAAAACTCGGTTATAAGAAAATCGAAGGGAGATAATTTTTGTGTTCTTATATCCGAGTTTTCTTATATCCGAAACTCGGATATAAGAAAACATTTTGAAGTTTTTTCTTATAACCGAGTTGAGTGGGGAAAAGGGGAAAAATAAAAGAGAAAAAAAGGAAAATAAAGACAAACAGAAACATAAAACGAAGAAAAAATGCTTTTACCTAATTTGGTGCATAAAAAAGGAAAATCGACAAAAGGAGACCAAAAAAAAGAACAGAACAGAACATTTAAAACAAAAATTAAGGCAGAAGTGTTGTGAGTTGCATGATGAGCTAGCAAGATAGCGTAGAGCAGATGAATGATTGGGTGTGGTGTGAGAGTAACATATTTGTTTAAATGTAAATTTTTGTTTCATGTTTTTAATTAATATTTTAATTTGGATGTATTAACTTATTTTACATGGTGGAAGACAATTTTCTATTTGCATTTGTACAATGCCAATGGACAATAACGAAACTTGTGACTTATGACTTATGACTCATGTTTTACATCATAAAATCAAAATACAGCAAATCCCGGTTATACAAAAATCGAAAGGAGATGCTTTGTTTGCTTCTTGACAAATTTGAAGTTGTTTTCCTTATAACCAAGTTGAATGGAGAAAAGGGTAAAAGAGAAAGAAAGAAAAGAAAGACAGAAAAACAAGAGGAAGAGAAAATCCTCTTTCCTAATTTGGTGCATGTTTTACATCATAAAACCAAAATAGTCTACTAAGAAGAAGATTTAAAGGTGCCTACAACCACTAAGCTAACAAGCTTTTTTTTTTCTTTTTACTGTTATCAAATGCGTACCTCTTAACCTTTCTTGTACTGAAATATTACCATTTACTGTCCACCTATGCAGCTCTTCATCAATCGTTTGCTTTTGTTTATGTGGATTTGTGTCCACATATTCAGTTATTTGTAGTTTTCTACTTAAAGAAATGGATTGTCTTTTCCTCTCTGCTATTGCTGCTGAAGATAAAAGGATGGACAGTCTCTCTACCACCAACACAAAAGTACAGGCATTCATATTTGTTCTGCTCAACATTTATTTTGCACAGAATACTGAAGGAAAGTATGAAATAAGGGAACAAAAAGAACTCAATTAGTCTTGCAATCAAGTGTCTGTACTGGTTAGACTCTGTGACCCAACTGGTCTGATGTAAACTTTCCCTTTTCGGAACAACTTCAATTTTCTCGGAACATCCTTTCAGTTCAGGTCCAACTCACTTTTAAGAAAATGTTGTCAATGGCAACTCACTTATAAGAAAATAGAACTTGCTTATAAGAAAATGAACCGCAAACCAACTCTCTTGCATGACATAATTTTCTTATATCCAAGTCATTGCGGATGGGAGATGGAATTTGCGAACGTTCTTTTCCTTTCCAAGCTCCCTCCTCCTGGAACGGCCTCCCTTCTGCACTCCGAACCTCAAACAGCCTCTCTTCTTTCAAGTCCTCCCTCAAAACAACTCTCTTCAAAACATAATCTTTCTC